>BQNB010122472.1:10000-17490 GCA_026074375.1 Tanacetum coccineum
GACTATATTGGAAGGGACAGAGCTTAGGTAAGTTGGTCCGTTAGATGGCCACTCTGAACAATACAACTATCTAGTGACTGAACATGATATTAGATCTGTGTGTCGGTTGCAGTAATCAGATAAGACTAAGATGCTGCAAGATAGGGACTCTAAAAGATGTCGATGATGCTAAATAATAAAACTCTAAAGACTAAGGTAAAATAGAATTAGAGTAGAATTGATGAGTAGCACTAGAATTAAAAGATAATATTATCTAGGTTTAGAAAAAAGGTAAGAAGTAATTGAAGAATACAAATTATGTCAAGACCTTTAGTTGTGAAAATGAGAAGCTTAGAAAGAAAATAATCTCAGCTCAATCAATTAAAATGATTTGTAGCTCATCGTTCACTTTAGAAAATAAATTTCTCAAATACCTTCCGCAGGAGTAAATCCGACGTTTTAGATATAATTTTGCTACCAATAAAGGTGTCACCTAGCGAAAACAAAACAAGTAAATTTTTGTATAGAGCTCAGAAGCGAGGGTCTTTAGAACAAAATTGAATAGAATCAACCCAAACTGTCGTACAACCAGCTAAGTTATCTAGGATTTGTAAAGTGGACTATATTTACTGTTAAACCTTTTTGGTGTCCGATTTTACTTTTTGACTTTTTGACACTGTTTTATATGTCATGGTGTCAGACATAAAAACGTAATACCGCGTAATCGAGGCAATTTTTCGAACGTATTTTAATAATATATAATACATATTATTATTGTCTCTCATAGTTACAAATTTTATTTTTCTAATACTTATTTGCTTGTGAAATACGAGTCATACATGTTTATTCCTAAGTTGACCAATCAAAAGACGAACCGCCTAAATAGAGTTGAGTAGATTATGGGGTTAATAATAGCGTTTGTCAAAAACGTCTATTATGTCTCGGACAATCCCCTTTTCAAGTTTTCTCTGAGACACGAAACAAGCCAGAAATTGTCTTAATATGCTCTCTTGCATAGTTTAGTTGAACACCGCACGCACACGGCGTACCGGATCACAAAGAATTAAGTTAAATTTCTATATATTATTATCATTTTTGTATTAAATTATAAAATATTATTGATATTAATAATGTTATTTTACAGATGTTACTTGCAAATAGTTTGATTTAAAAACGAAGGCGAATGCTCAAATAAAATGGGTTTATCTTATTGACGGAAAGCGCTTACCCGTGATACGTAAATAAATAATGATAAGATATTAGAATAAATTTATATACAAAAATCATTTATAAAGAGAATATAGAAACTCAAGTAAATACGTTCATTGTATTCGATATGAAAAAAAATCAGTTTGGAACGCTGAATGCGCCATTCTTTTTTTCGTGTTTTTAAGTTCAATCTCGTAAACTCAGCTGTAAACGAGACTACCGAACCATTTTTTAACAAAGAGTTACACTTTTTGGTCCCCTTCGTGGAAAGTATTATTCGACATTATTACCTCATGATAGACTTTATTATATACTACATGTGCCACTTTGTCTATTAGTATCTAGTAGTATATAGATGATTAAAACCATTCAGGAGTTTACATTCATTTTATCAACCCTGTTAGCACACACATCTCTCCCACTCTCATATAAAGTTTTTCCAAGCCTCATTTTCCCTATTGCCTTCCATTTTTGTCCGGCCAACTTAACTCGCCATTCGCGCCACTCACAGCGGTGTGTCCAGCCATTACTCACAAATCTTACTTCACCTCGCTTGGTCCATACCCTACTAGTGACATGAATCACCTCCGACCATTGGACTTTTATCTGCTCCTGCATGCGTCCACCAACTCCAACCACAGACCCATACACCACAATTTATCGCCTTCATTGTCACTCTAAGCTCCGGCCACTGCGTCCGCAGTCGTCTTAACATTCTATCTAGTAGCGCTCGGTCATGGAGACAGTCATGTCTAGTCAACCAATCACTTCAAACCAATATGCATAAGAGTTGCTCAATCTAATTGACATCAGCCGTCAGACTTAGACGATATCTCGCATCTCTCAACTCGGCGGACTCGTAAAAGTCAAATGTTGTAAGTCACAACCGTAAACTTCTAGAACAAGAATTGCCTCCACTCAATACCTTAGATCGAGCTTCTGTTGTTACAAATATATCTAAGACTTCATAAGTACATTCGGCTTAGATACCGAGAGAAATGTTGGTCTCTTATGCTTCTGCGCGAATTTACAACTGTAGTATGACTGTTTAGAGGGTGGTGGTTGTGGCTGGAAGAGCGGCTTGGTGGGGGGTCAAGGATGTTGTTGTGTTATGTGAAGTGTTAATTGCATATACCCTGTAAAGAGGCGGTGTTTTTGTCGTTTTGGTATGGATGTCGAGTTCGGGATATTGATATTGCGTATGACAGTCTATCTTCCTCTAAAGTCCTATGGGCTGTGCTTGCTTGCCTACTGTTGTTGTGCGTAGTAGATCCATACTTATTACATTATTGTGCCCAAGAGTATGTGGTGTTGTCGTGATTGGGCTATACGAGTGTTTAGGCAGTGTTGCAGGGCACCAATATAGTGAACTCTTGTTCCACCATGGAAACAAGTGTGTACTGAGAGATAGGCTGTTAATATAGAACTACCTAGCGCGACTTGAAGCACTGACGCTTAGCGTTTTTGTTGATTGATAGAAGTTGGCATGTTTTGGGCCAAGCTGGCTCCATTAAAGGGTGTTTATTTCGCTGTTTAGTAACCCCTAAGGGTGCGTTCCTAATAAGGTTGCGTTTGTGACAGCAGCCCCAATGAAGGGTGTGTTTGGTTTTGCTATATTTTGTTATTTGTTTGATTTTGTTAGATATATATATTGAAACACGCGGGTAATTTGTAACAGGGATTGATTAAAAAGTGGAAAACGTTGAATTTTATAAAAATGAGAAACGTTGTATAAACGAATAGGTCATGCCGAATTTTATAAAAATTTCTATACTTAGTAATTTTCACTTAAATTTCTATTATCTTAAAAACCCGATAAAATGACAAAGTTATATAGTTTTAAGGTTATTTATTTGTAATGATACAATAAACTCGACAAATAAACGAAAACTATACTTTTATAAACAAGGCAACTAGTTGGTTAAAACGCGTAACGAAATCTTAAATTATAAAATATTATTTTATAATTCCTGACTAGTAGACAAAATAATAACTTTTGTAAAACTTTGAAAATGTTATTTATCTAATTCGTAACTTTAAAAACATGCGTTTACTTTTATACAAAAATTTTATTAATTAAATTGGTGATTTCCGAACACGTGTCGAATTATATTATTACAATTATTTTCTCACGTTTCTTATATAATACCTGTAAAGTATTATATACTACGACTTATTCTTTTTGTTGTTTGTCTTTATTATATAATTCACCATATGAATTATATAATTGTTCATTTTTCATATGTAATATATACGGAATATATTACAAACTTTTTGTTTGCTTTTTGATTTATTTTATTAACCAAACATCAACTCGTACAATTAAAACTCAATAATTTCAACGATGACCTCTTTGTGCGTTGTGTATCATCCATCGAAAACCCAAATTCATCATCATAAGCTAGTGTGACTTAGCCGTTAAGTTAAGCCGCATCTTCTGGTCGAGCCGTTCTGATTTTCGTCTTGCTTTGCTTATTATTTGCATTTCTGCTAATTGTTCTGCAACTTCGAGGTGAGTTCATAGCCCCACTTTTACTCATTTCGAATAAATGTTTTATAAAATTGGGAAGTGAGAAACATTGCTGTGATTTTAAACTGGTACACAAGTACTATACGTTGAGATTTCCCTGTTTAGTGTTGGCCTAAGTAGCGTTAGACCACTATTGCACCGAATCATCATGAACCGTTAATTACTGTAACCGTCCTTTGGTTAAGTAGAGCGCGATTGAATAAATAGAGTTATTGGGACTAATTTATCTCTACTTCCGGGTAAGAAGACTTACTAGTCCGAGTTTGCCATAAGGACTCTATACGGTATTTGTCATTCAAACATTGGTTCGGGTGGTTTTTGTGTTTATCGGACACCTGTACAGGGCAAGCAATTAATTGGCATGTTATATAATAAAAAACCATAAAAAAGCAAATGATACGTCGAATCTTCGAGTCGCGTGGTGTCTATGAGCTTAGTGCAACGTAAATACCTTTTTTATGTGAAGTTGTATCTGTTTAACTGTCGCATACGTTTTGATTAACTTGTGGTCCACACCTAATTCCGTTTGATTTGACTAACACATATGATTTCACCAACTTTATGTGAGTTTTAAGCATGTTTTTTCAAGGTAACATCAGCTTCTGGACATTCTTGACTTTTGGTGATGTGCAGAGGTGAGAGTACTACGTGCAATATGATTTCATCTTCAGAGATCCTGTCTTGTAATGGATATACTCTTACGCTTACTTATTGTGCTTTGAGGATAAACTTGTAATCATGGACTATTCTCGCTATCGCATAAAGACTCGCTTTGTGAAGCATAAATTTCATGTATCTATAGTCTTGTTCAAAGGTACTATGATCTATTTGTAATAAATACAACGAGTTTGATTTCAAAACGTGCTTATTGTGGTTCGGTCTTTGTACTTTGTGTGATGTATATTATGACGTATCGCCCCCTGGACACGTTTATTTCTGTCATGCCCCGTGTTGAGGTCATGTCAATTTTGACAGAGTGGTATCAGAAGCAAGGTTATCTGAGAACTGGTTAGAAATACTTGGTAGGACTATCTAGTCTGGTCTATAACCCAGTTTTGTGTCTTACCTGCTTTTATGTGTGCATTATACGTGTTTTTGCTATGGCGGATATGTGAGTATCATCTTGCTTTGCGCTTGCGTTTGTCCTGCGGTTATTTTTTCTCTGCGGTTATCTTTTCTCTGCGATTATCTTTTCTCTGTGGTTATCTTTTCTTTGTGGGTATCTTTTCTCTGCGGTTTATGTTTGCCTTACGTATATCTCCTTATTTACTTATATGGAAATTGTCTATATAAATATTAAACTTTTCTAAGACATTGTGGATGACACAATGGTCTCTAAAATTTGTCTAAGACATTGTTATTTAAATCCAATGTATCAATCTAAACGACTTTTGTGTCGTTCTTATATATATCTTGTGCTGTTGATCTTGAAGTAACATGCCCCGGATCCTTATTCCGCTGCGACCCATTTTGGGGGTGTTACATATAGGCTGGACTTGTAACAGGAGGTTTAAATGAAAATTGCTATGTAAACTCATTTATAAAGATCTTTTATCTTATTTTCTTTAACCATGTACTTATCAACTATTTTGAACACTATGTCGATCTTCCCTGATTGTTTTACTCCCCGTCTCCGAAGACGAGTTTTAAACACTCGTCCCATACTCATTAGAGTGCCTGCATCGTTATGTCATCCACCACCTTAGAGAATTTTGTGAGTACGCGTATTGCATCGGGAGTTATTAAGTAGGATGATTTATAATCTCTTTATTTGAAAAGATTTGGATTCCTCTTCGTTTAAATAAATAAATTATAAATCACCGAACCATAAGTTTATCAATTTATTATTTACATAAATTGGGACGCTTCTTTATGCAAATAATAAATTATAAATGAGTGGGCTTAATGGTATCCAATATGACACTAGTATGAACTCAAACCCGATAATCACCGGAATCCGTTAAAAAGGCCTAGAAACACAATCGTGTTTTACCGCTCAGCAAAATCTTAAGACCTCACTTGAACTACCTTATCTCATTCATGAGTTGCTTTTGCTGTTACAGATCCCTGCGATCATGAATCGTTTGTGGAGCTAACCGACATGTGCACTCTTGAGCTAATGAATTTGATTCATCCTAGAACTAACGACTGCGTATAATATTCCACCGCCCATCGCATGAGCTCTCCCGCGAGCTCCTCCTATTTGTTGACCTTTATTCTGGGGATATTGTTTCTCAAAATGTCCTCACTCTCCGCATTCCGTCACCGTTTGTTATAGTTATTGTTGCTATGTATTCTTATACTTTTGATTCGCGACTCTATATGTTTGTGCTATGATTTTAAAATTATTAAAATAAATAATTATCTTAATAAAGATATTTGATGATTACGGATGTATAAATTTGTTCTTGTTGAGAGTATGCGAGATTGTGAGTTGCAACAAGGATAGCGATGAGGTTAGGCTTTAATTATAGTGAATTTGGTTGATTAGTTTTGGCGCAAAGAATTTTGGTAGTTTGGAAACTATGGCGGTGTTATGGTCAAGTTTATGATCAAGTCTATGGTTGATTTATAAAAATATAGTTGCTGGTCTGAGTTTTAAATAAGGGTAAAATGGACGTTTAAAAATGTTTCGAAAGGTTTATTAAGTGCCGAAAGTCTTTGAAAATATTTGTAGAACTTCTTAATATTAAAATGAAGGTTTACAAATTTTCTAAAAATGATAAGTCATTGTTGTTGGTCGTTTCTAAATATAGCAAGTTTTTATATATAGATTTAGCGAGCTAAGAATTTTGGTTAGACGCTAGGGTATCACTAGTTTGTTTTTGGAAATATGGAGACGATTAAATTAGGGAACGCTATTAACGTCCCGAAACTAAAAACTTTCCTAAAATGGAAACTTTCTATAAATATTAACTTTTCGTAAGAACGTCATAACATCTTCATAAACTTAATAAGTTCGTAAAAACCAATTTTTGTTGACTAAACTAAAGCACAAACATATATGGTTTTCTATTTCGTTATTAAACGATGTGTGCAACGTTTCCTTATTATTATTATTTTTCGTTCTACGACGCGTCTATTTATTAGGTCGCGGTTAGAGCCGTTTGGTTCTACTTTATTTGCGTTGTTTGCTTACGGTGGGTTGAGTCATGATTCATCCTCGTGCTTCTTAAGTAAGTTGAATACTTACATCCTTTAGTCTCGTCCTATATTAATCATTGATCCTTACCGATATCTCTGCCCTGAAACATTTAAACCCTTATATAGACATACCCATGAGTCTACACCTTCTCCTTCAATGTTTTAGCCGTTAATGATATTTTACTGAAATACTTATTCTGATGGATTAAATGTCCTGGTCAAACCTAGCTAAAATTTATGTATATGAGAAGTGTCGAAACATCAAATTTTGCTGAATAAAGTTATCAACGTCATGTTTAAAACTGGTTTATAAATCTTAAATCTCTTCTTGGTCACAAAATCGGTTAACTCAAATCGAATCCCGGGACGGGATTCCTATAAGGGGTAGGTAATGTCACAACCGGCAATTTTCGAGATTTTAAATGAATATTTTACCCTTTGATTTTTTGGTCTGATTTGACTTTTTGACTTTTTGACCTTTTACGGTCACATAAAAACGATTACCGCGTAATCAGAAATTTTTCGAAACGTATTCAAATAATAAATCATAATAATTATTATTATTATCTCTCATTTACAAATTTATTTTCCAAACTTATTTGACTTGAAAACGAGAAGGTACATGTTA
>BQNB010122473.1:0-20278 GCA_026074375.1 Tanacetum coccineum
TATATATATATATATATATATATATATATATATATATTTATATATTTTATATATTTATATAAAAATCAATAAAATTAAATCATAATATAAAAAACACTTTTTATTGTTGAAATAATCTTTTTTTGCTAAATATGTATGTATTTTTTTTCTTTTTTTAAAATAAATAGTGTAATTCGGGTTTTCTGGTCAACCCAAAAATCAAACCAAATTCAAATTCGGTTTTCAGTTCGGTTCTCGGTTTTTTCGGTTAATTCGGTTCGGTTCGATTTTTGGATTGACCCAAAAAAAAATTAACCGAACTAACCGAACTGAATAAACTGAATAACCCGGAAACTGATCAACACCCCTACCATGGTTGTTAGTTGAAAATATTTGTAAGCATGTAACATTATCATAGGGGTGAGCAGAAAAACCGAAAAAACCGAATAACCCGAAACCGAAACCGAACCGAACCGAAAATAACCGAACCGAACTAATAACCGAACCGAATTCGCCAAAACCGAACCGAACCGAACTACTAATTCGGTTCTCGGGTTGGATATGGGTTTGGCACCCCGAACCAAAAACCAAACCGAAAACCGAATTCATATAAATATATATATTTTTTATATATTTATATATATAAATACCATTAAAATGTTATCATATTATAAAAAAAATACTTTTTATGTTAATAATAATTGTTTGTTTACTAAAAATCTATGTAATTATTAATTTTTTTAATAAAAATTGTGAAATTCGGGTTATTCGGGTCAACCCGAGAACCGAACCGAATTCGAATTCAGTTTTCGGTTCGGTTCGGTTTTCGGGTTGACCCAAAATTTTTTTTTAACCGAACTAACCGAATAACCCGATAACCGAACCGATCAACACCCCTGCATTATCATAAGATATAAATGGGCCTGAAAGTAAAGACCATGCATCACTTCGGCCCATATCTATTGGGCATTTGTCTAGTGGCTATCTTTTTTTTTTCGCCACAGCTTGAGTCCATTAGTTTTGTTTAGTGGATCGGTTCGGTTATCGGGTTGAATTGTTAATTTTTTTTGTCAACTCAAAAACCGAACCAAACCGAAAACCAAATTTGAATTCGGTTTGGTTTTCGATCGACCTGAACAACGCGATTTTTTTTTGAACAGAAATTTTATTGAAACAAAACTAGCAAGAAGCTAGCAATTACACAGTGACAAGATTCGGGTTTTTAACCCAATCGTACCAACTAAACGACGCATTACATCTATACCTACACCAATGAAAAGACATAGAAACTACATCATCAAAAAACAACGACTGCGAAGGAGGTTTAGAATAAAAAATGAGCTTATTACGAAACGACCATAAGTGCCACCACATGACATAGAAAACACCTTCGAACATTTGTTTATGCAAAGAAGGAATCCGCAGGTTCACAAACCAATTATACCAATCTTCGTATGAGTCGACCTCAACATAAGGAACATCCCACCAACGAGTGATCTTGCGAACAATTTGTCTAACCATGCAACAAGAGAAGAACAAGTGTCTAGACGTCTCCACCCCATTATCACAAATAGCACACATAATGGAATCTATATCAATACCTCTGCGTGAAACATTAAACCTCGTTGGAAGAGAATCTGTCTTAATCTTCCAAGCATGAACATTCACCTTTATCGGCACATATTTTATCCACCTAGTTTTCGAGTCAACATCCGGAAGCGATTTATCATCAATAATCTTTCTAACCGACGCCACAGAAAAATCTCCCGAGCTCTCCAAGTCCCATTTCCATCTGTCAGACATAGGAATTAAAGAAACGTCATGCACCAAAGCTGACAACTCGTTGAATTGATCCTGCTCTACTCCACCCCTCGGATTTCTTCGAAAAGAATATTCCAAACTCGGTTGCACAAGTTTCGCACCCACCGTGATCAATTTGCAAGATTCAAGACTATAAATGCGCGGGAACCGATTCTTAAGAGTTTTACCATCAATCCAAATATCCTCCCAAAAAACAGTTTTATCACCATTCCCCAATTTAACATGCATACAATCAAGTAAGTTGATACCTTTAGTTTTCAGCGCGTGAGTTTCCCTTACAATATCCAACCAGCAGGATTTAACACCAGATTTAACGTGTCCTCCAACATTACCATCGTCCCCGTGAATCGCCTTAACGACCCGCACCCATAAGAAAGTATTTTGCATATAGAACCTCCATATCCATTTTTCTTTAGACGCCAACACTTTTTTCCAATTAACCCATGAAGCTTTGTTACTGTTAATATCATGTCCCTTAAAAAATTTACTACGAATAGTTTTTTTTTTTTTAACTGCGTTGCACTGTAAAAAATGATACAAAAGAAATCTTTGTACATTTTTTATACTTTTTGGCGGGCCAAGAAGTACCAATAGTTTCCTTTCATCAAACCAAAAAAGAAAAGAGCATAATAGTACTAGTTTCAAATGCTATATATATTTTTTAGTTTATTTTTAATTTCATGTTATACTACTGTAATTGTTTTTTATTAGTTCATGAAAATTCATGTTATAATACTTTGTAATACGAGTAATAAAAAGAGCATATTATCATCATTCGAACAATGCGTTCTCTTTTAGGATAGAATAATGGATTGCGCTTCTTGTTTATTTTTATTAGTTCATGAAATTTCTCCCTCACAAAAATTTTTATTTCTTAAAGTATCATGAATGTAAAGTGTAAACTAAAGTATTTTTGTTGTCGGAAGTTTTTGTTTCCTTGTGGCTGATGGATATCTTCATGAATTCAATAAATAAAACGGACGTTTGATTAATTTGTTTTAATAAATAGATAATTAGATGAGAATATGCAAGTAAAAAATAAGATGAAAAAAATTACATTTTAAAGTGACAGACTAGGTGTACACTCCATATTATTTAAGAAGTGAGTTCATAAAGCCTCCGAACCGAAAACCGAATTCATATAAATATATATATTTTTTATATATTTATATATATAAATACCATTAAAATGTTATCATAATATAAAAAAACACTTTTTATGTTAATAATAATTTTTTGTTTACTAAAAATCTATGTAATTATTAAAAAAAAAATTAATAGTGAAATTCGGGTTATTCGGGTCAACCCGAGAACCAAACCGAATTCAAATTCGGTTATCAGTTCGGTTCGGTTGAAATCCGGTTCGGTTCGGTTCGGATCGGTTTTCGGGTTGACCCAAAAACAATTAACCGAACTAACCGAACCGAATCACCAACTGAACTGGTTTAACCGACTGGGCTTCAGCTCGTGGATTATGATTTTCTAAGCCAAAGTTAAGCCCGATTTTTGCTCAGTCTAATTATTTTTTATGGAGCATTATTTTTAACAATCCATTAACCAGCCCAAAAGACTTTATACAAGTTAATTATTTGCACTGGACGATTTGTCATGTCACGAGAAAAAAAATATGGATTTCGCAAATCGCAATATTTCGTAATATGTCATAAAACTTTTGTTTTTTAAGTTATAACCTTTATATCTCTACTATATATAATGCAAAAATGTTGTTGTCTAAAATTTTAAAACTTAAAAATGATTAATGTTCGATCTCCTTTTTATAAAAATTAAATTTCAATTTTTTATTTACTTCTTCACATAAAAATTTATACAATGATGTGTTAATGAAATAGTTGTCTTAGCAATATTTTATTGATAATTTAAAAATATACATGACAACTTTTAACAACTTTTTCGAATATAATTTCTAAAAAAAGAGATATTTTTTATATTTAATTTCAACATTTATACTGTTAAAAAAAATCATCTATAAACTCTACTAAATTACCATATTACTAACTTTTTTATTTTATTATTGGGTTAGTTTATAGTTAATGAAAATGAGTGATAAAAAAAAAAGTTGATGTTACTCTTCAACAAGTTGCAGATCAAAATGAGTTTAGTATAGTTATGATATTTTATTTATTGCGTTTTTTGTTTAGGCACCAAGCTGTTTCGTGTTGCACGTTGCTTCCATTAATAAGCAGACCTTCGACTACTGATGAAAGTTCTACAACCATAAACGCGCCATCTTCACCGTTCCCCCTCTCCCCTACCTCTGTAAACCTTATTTGTTGACACGGTTATTATAATCAACTAGACCTTTTAAGTTTTTAGTGTTCAGAATGTGGTCTAAGATGGCCATAACTGGTGTGACTGAGCTTATCAAGCTGTAATAATCTTATTATTGTTATTAGAATGACGAATTTGCACTTTGCTACAAAAATGCAATTGAAAGAGGAGAAAGATTAGTAAAAAGATTAATAGTATAACAGAAAGAGAGGCTGCAAATTGAGCACAAAGTGACATGAGAGAAGATTATATAATGCCTAAACTAACAATGCCTACAATCTCCCCTACTAAAGATCCACCACAACAAGTTACTTAATGAATTCCCATCATCATGTTCACTCAAATTCCTAATCTTTTTAAGAGCAGCCTTATTGTCATAAATGCCTTCCAATGCATACACAAACCCTTTCCATCCTTCACCAACACCGCCTTTTCTTTTAAAGACGGGTACTGTCCACTCCACAAGCTGCCTCGCATACCTAACATCAGAAAACAACACCTCAGTGATTGGTAACACTGGCAGCACTTGAATCCCTGTTCTACTTTCTTTCGATTCGGGTGGAGCAAACCACAACCCACTGTCTCGTTTATTTGCCCACAATATTCCCACTACCCGGTTTTCCCTAGTGAAATCTTTACCATACATTGTGTCAGATTCTTTTACATGCCACCATGTTTGAGCAGCGTGAATTTCCATTGCTGTAAGCAACGACCCGATTGTAACTAAATGTGTATCTCCATATGCTAATCCCATTAGTGCAGCTGAGTAATATGCGTTAACAGCCTCACTGGTACTTTCTTGATTCCTTCCGTCTGCGAACTCAGTTAAACCTGAAGCCCAAGAATGCAACTTCCATAAATCAAAGCATCTCAAACGGGTATATTTCATGTTTGAATCTTTGTCCAATGTCATAAAATCCGACATCAAAGAATATGCTTGAGGCTTGTACTTTCTTCCCCAAACAGGATCTATCTTAGTAAGAACCGCGATCCCATAAAGAAAGTACCCAATATGAAAATGATGATCATTATAAACACCAAAACCAAAATCACCCATACTATCATTAGACCCTTGTTTGGTTACAAGTCCACCCCATGTTTGATCATACAAAAACCCGTTACTACCAAACGTCCCATCTAACCATGGCTCAATCGTCTCCTTCAAATACTTCTTAATTTTCGGGATCACATCAGGGTAACCAACTTCTTCAGCTATCAAAGCTAACCTAGCTGCCCTAGCAACCAATTTCCCAAAAAAATACGACGAATTAGTCTCAATAGCACTCGCCTTCAAACCCTTAACATCTTGCACAAGTGCTCTAACAATTTGCGGGTATGCTTCTTCTCTAACACCCTTAATAGAATGCCAAGTTATAGAAACCGGATCGGTTTTCAACACCCATGAATTACCAACAACACCTACTAATTCACCATCAATACTATCATACTTAAAGCCATCAACTTTACTAACCAAACTATCATCAATAAGCTTACTATGCAAAGGGTTCGCTAACATCAACAAATCCCCCCAACCCTTTTTCTCCCACTTATACTCAACACGAAACGGCCCACTAAACACAGCTCGACCCGAAACCGGATAACAAGTACTAAAACGATCCAAAACCGACTCAAGCTCACTCCCGGAACCCGAACTCAACACAGCAATCCTAATCACACCACGAAACTTACCACTTACAATCCTATTCACATCATGACTCAACTCAATAGCAGAACTAGCATACAAAACCCAAGTTTGGCCATTATTCAAACTAATCTTAAACTTAGTTTTCGCGCTATTCGGACTAAAACCAACAATTTTATGAATAGTAGAAATAGACAACCCAACCTTATTCAAAACCTCACATGTCACAAAAGGACTACCCCTAACAAGAAAAAACCTTAAAAAACCTTGTATATCCAATGTAACACTAAGATCATCATAAGAAGAAATGACATGGGTATGTTTATTCGAGTTATTTAACACTGAAAAGGTGAGATCACGTTTAAAGATTTGGTAAATGACTGAAGTGTTGGAGAATAAAGAAGGGTATGAGATGGAAAGTGATGAGTTATGTGACTTGATAAGATAAGGGTGTATGTATTCAGGTTGGTCACCTTTTTTAAGGACAAAGTTTTGGAAGAAAGAGTTGGTGGGGAGTGGTGGTGTGAGTTTAGGGGAGAAGAAGGTGTGTGGGTCTGGTAGGACTGTGGAGTTGGTTGCTGGGAAAGTGTATGAAAGGTGGTGGCTCATGGTGATGGTTTGTGGTATCAAAACGAGTATCATGGTGAAACATTGCCAATGAAGAACTGATCTGTTAATGGTTTTTTCCGACATTGAGCTTTAAGATTTGAAATACTACGTGAATTGCTATTCCCACGTTCTCGTCTTTTTTTCATTTATGGGAGTAAAGTCTCACATTCATATATGTATTTAAAGACAAGTTGGACATCTATGAAGACAAAGAAAGCTTCTCTATAGTCTCCGCTTCTTGCTCGATCATAGTCGAAAAGAAGATTCGTTACAAATAGATAGTTGACTTGGTAAAACTTGAAAAAGTACGATAATATCATGTTAACGTTATAGTTACGGCATTTGGACTAGTGGTATGATAGTCGTCTAAATGAGCGGCTCATTTTCAAACGAGGCTGTTATCATCAAATTTATTTGACAAATCATTTGTGTGAAATTTCTATGCAAAAGTTTTAAAATCAATATGGTAAGATATTTTGTTTTCAATTCAAAAGTGAGCTAATGTTTTTAATATTTTTTTATGACATTTTCATTGTTAAATAATTTAATTAACTTTAATTTCGAAAAACTTATTTTCGTCAATTCAAAAGGGTAAACATTGTTTTATGCGAAATATATAAATATAACTTGTGACTCAGGCTCACAAGTTAAAGAGGTGTAGGAATTTTAATTGGTGTGTGAATGGTTTATAATTTTGATATCAATCTAAATCGTGTAATCATTTTCACATTAAAATATTGCGACCTTATATACTTCGGGTTTACGAAATCCTTAATCGAATAAGACAGATTGACAATTAAATTCTAAAACATCAGAAATCAACTAGAAAACCTTAGAGTATTATAAGATACCACCAAAAGTCAGTTATTTTCGGTTATATACCAACCATTATATTAGTTGGTAAAACTGGTAACTGCTCTCAGATTCTTTTTCTGCATACCTATTATCGTTGGTATCAGTCTAAAATAGACTCATTTATACTCTAAAAGATACCCGAACTTGCAATTCCTGCAGAACTACTACTATGGGTATTAGTCTATAATAGACCCTTTTATACTCTATAAGAGACACATTTCCTGCACTTGACCTCTGCGTTTTTGTCCTTGATAGAAACATATCATCTCATAACGAGTGCAAACTCCACACTTCCCTTACTCGCAATCGAGTATGATATGAATCTCATTGGTCTCTAGTAAATCGCAATTACCTGAAATAATTGATAACACTAAAATTATCAATATTTCTCCCTTACTTTAGTGTAATCCTTGATTTACTAAAGTACACAAAATAAACCAAACTCATGCATAAATGAAAATGTCATTATGGATAGAGTTTTCACTTCGTCTATTACACATTTCAAAAATCCAAAAATCAGGGTGTCGATTAGGATTGAACCTTTCAATTCGTATGAATACCCGAAGATAATATACACATAAGTTATTGTAATACTTTAAAGTTTATAAACTTGACACTATTATATACCCATGTGTCCATATCCTTTGATGAGCATATAAAAGCCAAGTTCAAAGCTTCTTGAAGCGGCAAAACTTCATGCTCACATAAGTATTCTTTTTTATTCTTGCACATGCACATGCAATTTTTCAAAGAACTATTAAGAATTTGAACTCCAACCTAACATAATTTGTAGAACCGAGCACATACCTTGGGATGATTCTGTTGAATGTGATCCAATCATTAAAAACGAGCTTTTCACATTGGATTCAGCTTTCAGTCTTAACTAGAAGGGAATTAGGTGTCACCATTAGAGATTTGAATGGACTTTAGTCCCATCCTTATAGCCGACTTGTGCACTAAGTCTCGGGCTGATCCTTTTGTCAAGTGATCCGCCAAGTTTTTTTAAGATCGAACAAAATCCACGAAAATCACTCCATTTGTAATGAGGTCACGAAGCATACTATGTCTAACACCTAAGTGTCTAGACTTTACATTGTATATTTGACAATATGCCTTAGCTAAAATGACTACACTATCACACTGAATATAAATAGGAGAAATTGGTTTTGGCCACGACAGAATCTCGTATATTAGATTGCTCAACCCTTTTGCCTATTTGTCAGCCGCAACTAAAGCTACAAACTATGCTTCCATTGTTGAGTCAGTAATACATGTTTGCTTCTTGGAATCCCATGAGATGGCACCTCCACCAAGCAAAAATACCCAACCAATAGTAGAAGTATGATATTATGAATTAGTTATCCAACTTGCATCAGAATATCCTTCTAAAACTGAAGGAATTGGGTCCTGACGGCGTCGCTAGGGCTTTGTAACGCCATCGGCTCGTCAAATCTTCCAAGGGTTTCTTCTTCGTCGGCTATTGTGACGCCGTCACTAATCGTGGTGACACCGTCGCTTCATGATCCTAATTGAGAGGTGTAATTCTGACGCCGTCTCCACCTACTGAGAAGTCATACTTTTTGTCTAAAAATCCACTTTCTAGGCACTTTTGGTGAAGGCGTCAGGATGGGAGTCTCCAGCTTGAAAACTTGTGTTTTTGTCCAGTTTCTTCCTGAATCGAGCCCAAGTCACGTGCTTTTCCTCCAAGTGTTTCCCAAATAATAAAATAACAAAAAGAAACGATTAAGCACAATATTTATGCATTTTTGCACGATTTTGGCGGTTAAATGACCTCGAAAAAGTGTATAAGTTACATCTCATCAACACGGATTGTGGAAAAATGTCGGGTGTGTCGGATAGATAAAACCTGTAACACGAATGTGGGTTTGTACCAACCGTTACCCATTTTAGTAGCTCCATGGGTAGATGTGAGTATTGATTTTGTTCTTGGGTTGCCTCGAACACAAAAAGTAACGACTCAATCATGGTGGTAGTGGACCGATAATCCAAAATGGCTCACTTTATTCCTTGCAACAAGATGTTCGATGCATCACAAGTAGCACACATATTTTTAAATGAGGTTGTGTGATTGCATAGTGTGCCAAAGACCATCACTTCTGATCACGATGTAAAGTTTGTTAGTTATTTTTGGCGTACATTATGGTGCAAGATAAGAAGTCAACTTCAGTTTAGTTCGTCACATCACCCAAAAACGGATGGGCAAACCGAAGTGGTTTACTAAATTTTAGAAAATTTGTTATGAAGTTTAGTCGGAGAAAACCCTAGACAATGGGATTTGGTATTGCCACAAGCTGAGTTTGCATATAACCGATCAAAAAGTCACACCACATGAAAGACAACATTTGAAGTGGCAATGGTTGTTAATCTCATCACTCCACTTGATCTCACACTTATTTTAACACCTACACATTTTAGTTCTCATGGAGAAGAGCATGCCAAGCAGTTTCAACAGCTACATGAAAACGTGCGAGCACACATTGAGAAACAGAATGTCAAGTATAAGGAACGGGTGGATAAGCGTCAAAAAAAGGTCGTGTTTAAGGAAGGGGACTTGGTATGGATTCGACTTGGAAAAGAGCATTTCTCATCGAGTAGATTTGGAAAATAGCAACCACGTGCGGATGGTTTATTTCGAGTTCTCAGAAAGATCAATGATAATGCCTACAAGATCGATTTGCCCGGTGAGTATGTTTTATCTGCAACCTTCAACGTAGCAAACCCGTCCCCTTATGTTACAGATGAGGAAAGTAACAAACCAGAACAAATTGGAAATGTCAAATCTTTTTCTAGCAAGGGAGTATAGAGGCCTGGACAATACATGGTTTTATTAATATTTGATTTACTTTGATTTTGTTTCCATATACTATTTGGTCATTGTATGGCAAAGATATATATTTCAATTTGATATGTTAACTATGATATAAATAAAGATTGTTATCTACAAAAAAGGGACAATTGTTTTCTTTTGAAGTATTCGGATTTTTATAAAAAAGAATAGAGCATTCATCTCTGTTTCGAACCACTCTCGTTGATATATTCTTTCCTATTATTGTGTGTTGATCTCTGTTGCTTTTTCAGTTGCATCAGAAGTGTTTGGAATATCGAAGGAAATGTAGTCTGTATTGAAGGTATGATTTGATTCCTTGATTATCATTATCAAAACAACTGAATATATAATACAGAGATCATCTAGAATACTCTATGGGCTAGGCCTTAGATACAAGATTAGGCCTACTACAAATAATGACAAATAACTATGAAATAATACAAACTAATACACCATCGCAGTTGGACCGGGAGGAGGACGAACGCTCAAGCTGGAATGAAAATCTTCAAACAAGGCTGAAGGAAGACCCTTGGTGAAGATGTCTGCAAACTAAAAACGAGACGGAACATGAAGAATCCGAACATGACCAGCAGTAACCATGTCACGAACAAAGTGGATATCAATCTCAATGTGCTTGGTGCGTTGATGTTGAACCGGGTCAGCAGACATATAAACAACACTAACGTTATCACAGTAAACCAGAGTAGCAGTTACGAGAGGAGAGTGTAACTCACGCAGAAGATTACGAATCCATGCAGTTTCTGCAACAACGTTAGCAACACCCATGTATTTGGCTTCAGAACTAGATCGGGAGATAGTGTGTTGCCATTTAGATAACCACGACAGAAGATTATCACCCAGGAAAACATAATACCCTGAAGTCGACATGCGAGTAGAGGGGAAACCTGCCCAATCAACATTAGTATAACCTACTAAAGAAGTAGTGGCGGAAGCATATAAGTGAAGACCAAAATCCAAAGTTCCCCGAACATAACGTAAGATACATTTGAGAGCAGCTAAATGTGGCTCCCTCGGATCATGCATATGAAGACAAATCTGTTGAACTGCATAAGACAAGTCAGGACGAGTGAAAGTAAGATACTAAAGACCCCCGGAAAAGCTACGGTATAAAGTAGGATCCTGAACAGGAACACCATCCGGACCTAGTTTGGCTTCAGTGTCAACTGGCGTCCGAGATGGGTTACAAGTAACCATATGAGCACGCTCAAGAAGCTGAAAAGCATACTTCTTCTGTGATAAAAACAAACTTGTAGAATGACGGGTAGTATAAATACCAAGAAAATAATTAAGGGCCCCGAGATCGGTCATGTCAAACTCCTTATACAAAGAGGCTATAATCTGCTGAAGAAGAGTTGTAGAAGAAGCTGTCAGAATAATATCATCCACATATATAAGTAAATAAGCGACCTGAGATCCCTGTATGTAGATGAATAAGGATGAGTCACATCGACTATGAGAAAAGCCCGCCCGAGTGGCATATCCAGCAAACCGCTAAAACCAAGCACGAGGTGCTTGCTTCAGACCATATAAAGATCTCTGTAAAAGGCAAACATGATGAGGATATCTCGAATCAACAAAACAAGGAGGTTGGTGCATGTATACGGTCTTAGATAAATCATCGTTAATAAATGCATTCTTAACATCCAGCTGGTGAATTGGCCACTTACGAGACACGGCTAGGCTAAGAACCATACGGATAGTGGCAGCCTTAACAACCGGGCTAAAAGTCTCATCAAAATCAACTCCGAGCTGCTGACTACTACCATTTGCAACTAATCGAGCCTTATAGCGACTCAAAGTACCGTCAGCATGAAATTTATGCTTGAATAACCACATGGATCGAACCATGTTAACATCAGCAGGCCTGGGCACAAGAACCCAAGTACCATTTTTAACAAGCGCATTATATTCATCGTACATAGCATTAGACCAATGAGGATCTTTTAAAGCAAGAAACAGAGATTTAGGAATAGGAGAAATAGACGAAGTGTTAAGAGGCAAGCAGTCTATAGGTTTACTAATTCCGGATTAGGAGCAAGTAACCATGCGGTGAGTTCGAGTGGGCTCGGGATCAGTAGGAGTGGGCTGGTTGTTTGGGTTGGTAATATGCAAGGGTGAGTTGGGTAAAGGATGTTGTTGGGTCGAAGTGATGGGTGGGCTAGAAGTGGAAGGGTGGTCCGTAGGGTTTGTGTGAGGTAGTAGGTAGGAAGTGGAGTCGTAGGTAGTGCTGTTTGGGACAGAGGTAGAGATGGGCCAAAGTGTAGAGGGTGAATTAGAGGTGTGGGTATTAGTTGGGCCAGTAGGAGTAGTGGGTTGGTGTAAATTTTGAATGGGAGTGTTTTGATTATGCAGGTGATGTAAAAGAGGAGAGGTGGGGGGATTGTCGAGAAATCTATAGGAGGGTGGGGAAGTAGGTGTCATAGATTTGTACGGAAATTAGCTCTCATCAAAGGTGACATGACGGGAGAGGATGATTTTGTTGGTTTCGAGGTCTAGGCAACGGTATCCGCGGTGATAAGCGGGAAAACCTAAGAAGATGCAAGGTGTGGTGCATGGTGCTAATTTATGAGGTAAGTGGAGGTGAGGGTAACAAAGACACCAAAAAATGCGAAGGCGGGAGTAGTCGGGTTCTTTTTGAAATAGTTTAGTGTAGGGGATTTCGTTGTTAATTGTGGTGGAAGGGAGAAGGTTAAGAAGATAGGTAACCATATGGAGAGCTTCAACCCAAAAGGAGGGGGTAGGTGTGCTTGGAATAGAAGGGTGCGAAGGACATTGTTGATTGTACGTATCATTCGTTCGGCTTTACATTTTGTTGAGAGGTTTTGGGGCAAGAGAAACGAAGTTGAATTCCGTGATTAGCAAAGAGGGTATGAAGTTGGTTATTGTCGAACTCACCACCATAATCACATTGAAAAGTCTTAATGTCACATTTAAATTAATTTTCAACGTATTTGTGAAAGTGCACAAATTTTCCAAACATGTCAGATTTATTTTTGAGGGGATATATCCATAGATAATGAGAGAAATGATCTAGAAAAAGAACATAGTACTTGAAACCACTTGAACTAATAATAGGAAAAGTCCACAAATCAGAATGAATAATATCAAAACATTGTTTAACACTAGAATTTGAACTATGGAATGGAAGTTTCACATGTTTACCAAGTTGACATGCATGGCAAACATGTGAAGACTTCGTTTTATTACATGAAATTAAATGACGGGAAGAAAGAGAACGAAGCACTTCATCCCCGGGGTGACCGAGACGTTGGTGCCAAGTGGATGAACTAGTGGAAACAAAAAGCAGCAGGAATGGTGGATGGCTTGGTAACTAGATAACTGAATATATAATACAGAGATCATCTAGAATACTCTGTGGGCTAGGCCTTAGATATAAGATTGGGCCTACTATAAAGAATGACAAATAATTATGAAATAATACAAACGAATAGTCTGGTGCTTCGGATATCCTTAAAGCTTGGTAAATATTGGTTGTATTAATTAGTTTGTTGTAGGGTTTTTAGATATGTTTTGACCCGACAATTATATACTCCCTCCGTCCCATTTTTATTGTCCACATTTTTTTTGGGATGTCTCAATTTAATTGTCTACTACTAAAAATAGATAGGGAAGTTTGATTAAGTTTACTATATTACCCTTGTTTAAAATTATAATTACAAACTTGAAAGAAGACTTTAATTAATTAGTTAAGGGTAAAACTGTCATTCTGTCAAAAAGTAAGAAAGAGAAAGCAGTAATAAATGCACTTTTCTTAAACTGTGTGTTTTTTGTCGGGGGACAATAATTTTGAGACGGAGGGAGTAGCTGCTAATACGATACCCATCCTGCCTCATATCGTACCAGAATGTTTTATAGCTACGTGCAAAGTATAATGTTTGGGTCATGTCTATTCACTTTATTTTGGATGGATGTATGTACATATATATGGTTTGGAGTTGTATATATTCACTGTTTCAAAAGAAAATAGTAATGTCTACATGACATGCTTGAACAAAGTAAAACAATTACGACTTTACGAATGATGTTCACATTGGCAGATTAATCCTTCTATGCGTTTTCCAAACAAATTTGTTACTGTGTCTTTTGTAAAATTGTAGCTAAGTCACAATAAAATATTTTATAAAATACTGGTTATAGATAAAGAGCATTGCTATATCCTCTTACATTTTATTTTTATTCATCCTTCTAATCATATAAAAATATTACAAGTGTTCTTCATTCATTATCCCTCTTTATTTGAACCGTTAGTTTTTCTACATGTCAAAATTTTGTTAGTAAAAAAATATATAAAAACATCAAGTAACAAGAAATATCATTTCTTATAGATAAATGGCCTTTTTAACATTACAAAATTATACAACTTTATTAAAACCCAGCCGCGGGTTGTAGACATTTATTGCAAAACCCGTTTACCCGCCTCGTATTATATACTACTTTAATCAAACCCGTTTACCCGCCCAATATTATATAGTATTTTAATCATAAAACCCGGATTCTCCCCGTTATGTTACTTCCCTCTCGTAAATGCTACCCGAGAATAATTTATGAAGCTGACCTGTACCGGAAATTTATTATCCCTCTCTCACACACCATCACTCTCTCGCACCATCCACTACCTTCTTCTCTCTCAAATTTCTCACACCATCCACTATCACCATCCACTAGTGATGCATGAAGGACAGCTTGAACCCATGTTGTCTGGGACTATATATGTTGTGGATTCCACTGTTTGTTTTTTTATTGGTATTTTTCGTTTCGTCGGAGAAATTTTCCGACTTAGGTATGATTTTCGAGTGCCTGATTGGGTTGGCGTATGCATGCCATTTGATTTGTATATTATTTTAATTCGTTTTGTTAATTGGTTATTGTTTCAATAATGTTAGTTGAATCCGTATTGTTTAATTTTAATCTTTAGGTTTTAGGTCATTAGTTTTGCCTTCTTAAAGTTTACCCTCTACGATTTTAGATTATTAGTTTTGCCTTCTAGGTTCATGCGTAGGAGTCTAGGTATCTCTTGGAATTGTAAGTTTTTTCAGATTGCTTGGCTTTAGGTTTTAGGTGATTAGTTTTTCCCATTCTTAGCCTTTTCCAACAAAATGAACAGAAAAAAGAATACAAAATTAGATGATGCCATCACAGGTGAGGCTGAAGATTTTCGGTCTACATATGAAATGCGGTGTAACACTACAAGTAAGGAACTGTTGTTTTCATAGCTATTACCATGCTTTAGTTATTAGTCTACAATTTTTATGTTTTATGTATTTGATGTGTGCAGCTGATACCAGCACGCCTTCTGATGTCCTACGACAATTTACTCCTCCTTCTCAGCAAGGTATTGAAACGCGAAAGGAACCAACTGTGATTGTTCAAATGTGGGCATCAGTGCAAATGTCAGGAGGCGTTTGTCAACCAGTCAGCCGGCCATGTCTGTCAATACTAGCAGGTTACCAACAACAACTCAACACCATCCTTAGACTGCTGATGTTATTGTAGATCGTGACAGAATATGCGCAACAACGACATTTAATCTGACAGTAACTGGCAGACGGGTATGTATCTTTACTCATTTTCAATTCAAAATTTGAGAATCTTCAGATTGGTGATAAAATTGCAAACCATAACCTGGCCGATAGAACTACCGTGCCTATTTCTAGAATCTTCGACCATTTTAGGAATTTGCGCATCAACAACATTCAATCTGACAATAACTCCCAGACAAGTATGCATCTTTGCTTATTTTCAATTCAAAATCTAACATTTGCTAGGTAGTATGGACTTCTGATGACCTAACATCTTTACTTTCTCTTTTTTTTGGGGCAAGAGTATCAACTACATATTTGCCGCTTGCTGCTTGCACGCATTTTAGAAGCACACCATATACCAGCATCCGATGTTCAATACCACAAGTGTCAATACAAAGTGAGAAAGTAGTCCCTGACATGGGCAAGTTAAACATTCCTAATAGTGGGTGATGAGGTCTGCACTCACCGCTCTCAACAGCATTTATCCATCACCTACTAGCGAGCTAATTGGATGAGCCTTAATCTACAATTTTTCTCTTGCGCACATCATTTTAGAAACATGATAGTTAACTTCCACTGGTGCTATTCTCTACAAATGTTATACTCCACTATCTCTTTATCCAACCTCACCAAATGTTTTTTATTAGTTATGATATATGTCATTTTCAACTTTTTCTCATTCACATGTTTCACAACTAAATCTATCTATACATGTCTAAACATCTAGTCAACTCAACCATTTAATAAAGGTTACATACCGATCATGCACATGAGCATTTTACCTTTTTTGTCAGGGGATGAACATGACATCGTTCGACAACTGCCCGTATCACCATTTAGCCACGCCTATTTGTGCCTGGATGTTAAAGATTGTGTTATTAGACCAGAAATTATAAGCTTTCTAAATAGCAGGCAGGAAAACAGGCCTCTGAATGATCTCCCAACAGAACATTCACGTGGTCATACAAGATCTACACACAATAAAGGTAATGCCTTCTTCTAACCAACTTTTTTACGTTTGTCGTAAATCTATACCCAAGATATGAGTTAGGTTAATAGTTTTAAACTTACATGTTTTCTTTTTTTGTGGTAATGGTGAATGACACCAACAAAAACTGAAGTACTAATATTCACAGAAGAAAAACTGCACACTCTTTACCAACTGCGATGTCTAAATACGCTTCGTCCAGCAGAAACACAAAAAGGCGATCGATATCAGCTTCCAAAAGGACTCCCAGGAACAGAAATCACCCACCTGTTAATAGTCAAATCGTCGGACCTAATCCAGAACGTAGACAAGGTCTAATTTTTTTTATTCTTTTTTATTTTTTCCTTTGTTTTTTTCTTTTTTACCACATGTTAATTTTACAAATTATGCCAACTTATATATGTATTTTCTAAGATATTTACCGATTCTTTCAGATTGTGGGCCGTCTTATATGGATTTAGGTGACTATGACCAACAATGTCACCGTTGCGGGTGTTTATTTTGGTACAATGAACAATTAAAAGGTAGCCGTTACAGTAGGCGTGCTGAATACCATCTGTGTTGTGGAGGAGGGAAGATATACATGCATCCAGCACATGATCCCCAAGTCTTGATTCAACAACTTCTTAGGAATAGCCACTTTATGGAGCATATCCGAGCTTATAATCAGATGTTTTCAATGACGTCATTCGGGGAAAAAATAGATGGCTCAGTAAATAAGGGAAGGGGACCCTATGTTTTCCAGATATCTGGCCAAATCTATCACTGGATTGGATCTCTTTGCCTAGAGGAAGGTCACCACCCGCGTTTTCTACAGCTGTATATACACGATACACAAGATGAGCTGAATAACAGAATGTATCACTTTGGAGGGCCAAATGAAGGAACACTCAATCCAGAGATTGTTGAAGGTTTGATACACGTTCTTGATGAGCATAATGGTTTGGTACAATAGTTTAGAACTGCATGAGACAGATGCAATGACGGTGAAACACCAGGGTTCAAGATTAGGCTTTACAATATGGGCGGCGTGCGTTGTTACGAGCTCCCAAAATCCGACATTTTGGGAGGAATAGTGTTTGAATGCGGCTTTTTTTCCCAAGAAGCGAAGATTTTTTGCGTGATCATGAAGTCAGAGCGAGCTGTTAGGACCTACAAAAGATTGAGTATACAATGATTGTTAGTTCGTTATGTTATTAGTCTCGGTCTTTATTTATGTAATGTTGTAATAGGCTAGAAGGTTAAACGGTCTCGTTTATGTAATCTAATCGGTCACGTGTTATGGGCTAAAGCCCAAAGTAATCCTAAGTAATCCCAAGCCCGACCCATAGAAAGCCCATAGACATGTAAGCCTCATGGTGTAAGTATAAATACCCCTCTCCAAGGATGGAGAGGGTGTTGGTTCCATTTGTATTTTTCACATTTGTAATTCAACCATCTTGTTTCTCTCTCTAAAATTCTCTCCTACCTCTCTCTACATTTCTTCTTATTTTCTCTTCTTATTTCTTGTTCATAATGGTGAAGTGAAAGTGGTTTCGGGTTCTAACAATTGGTATCACTCGCCACAGGTTAATTTAATGGTTTCATTGTGGTTCGTATTAAGCTTATTAGATTTGGTTGCTTGAGTTTATTTTTCATTTGTTTTTTTTAGTTTCTACGTAACGGTTTATTTGTTTTTTTTAGTTTCTACGTAACGGTTTATTTGTTTTTTTTCCGGTTTCAAAGAGTGCTCAAAATCAATACTTGTTTCCTTATCTCAAACAGTATCAACGTTTTTTTGTTTTTGTTGCTTCCTTATATCAAACAGAATTCATTTTTTATACAAAAAAATACAAACAAAATCATTTCAACTTTGTTTTCACGTTTGCTTTTCTTCTCTTTGTCTTAGTTGTTTTTTTCTTAGTTTTTCGTGGCTTATTTGTGGTTTTAAAAAGCTTATCAAAGCTTAGTTCTAGCTTAATAGTTTTGGCATTTTTTTCTAGTTCTTTTATAGTCCTTGCTTATTTTCATTCACAAAGTTTCATACTTTCATTCCAAAAATTTTGAAGCTTATTTGTAAGCTCCTTTTCGTAGCTTATTCTCGCTGAAAAAGAAGCTTATTTCAAGCTTATTTCTTGAGTTTGCTTAATTTCTTGGTGGTCCAAACGGTTTGAATAAAAGGGAAACATAGATCCACAATTTTAGCATCCAAGGACGATTCATTTTTTTTTGGTTTCTCAAGAAGACAAAAGCCAAAGACGTACGGTTTGGAGTTTAGCACAAGGTTGAAGACAAGGACGATAGTACTAACCGATCTATTCACTCTCCAAGAGGAACCGATCTACTCGTCCTTTGAGAACCGAACTATTAAAAGTTGGAACCAATCTATTGTCCAACCTTTGACAACTGATCTATTGCACAACCTTTGACAACCAATCTATTGCACAACCTTTTGACAACCGATCAACCAACATCTTTGAGAACCGATCTATTGTGCAAGTCAGTGAGAACCGAACTATCAAAAGCATTAGGAACCGATTTAGCAAGTTTACGGAAACAAAATCTCACAGTTTTAAGTCATTTTGGGTTTTTCGGTTTCGTGTGTCGGTTCATTACGGGGCTTATAACCTATACCATTGTGATCGTGATCCTTTTTCGATCAACGTGGTGTTTACCGACGATAACCGTACCATCCTGCGAGCTTAAAAACATAATCGTTGCATTTTAGAACATAAGTTGTCACATGCAGTCCCTCAACTCAAAGACAATTTCATCGTTAGTCCTTCCTTGATTTTTATCCCTTCTAGTTAAATCTACTTTGCACCGTTAGTCCTTAACACTTGTAATTCAGCCGGTTAGCCCTCCAAAGTGAATCGTAATTGCACCATTAGTCCTTATTTGAGTTTTTATCACCCGTTCTTTATTTTAAGTTGCAAGATTGTGCACCGTTCATCGTTTTAAGCTCATCAATCGTTAACAAATGCTCAAATACTTCAACAACAACAACCATTTCAACCATAATTAATTACTGTTTCACGGTTTCTTCTTGATTTTGTAAATACCCACGAAAGATTTCATTCTTTTCTCGGTTTAAATCAAAGACTTGTAAAATCCTGTGGACGTTAATTGATTCCAATCCACAACAGCAATCACTTTACCTACTTAAGATCCTACAAATCATTTTCACTTCATAATTTAACAAATCATTCATCATGACAACTTCAATCACAACTTCCACAACCGACAGTCAAATGCATAACAACATCATGGCAGTTGGTTCAAGGGATCTTCCGCCAATATTTGCAACAGGAAGATATGCTCAATTGCAATCACGTATCTTAAGATACATTGATACAATACCAAATGGTGATGCCTTGAGAAAATGCATTTTGGAAGGTCCATACCAACCAACTACTGTCACAATCCCAACTGTATCTGCAACAGAGAATTCTCCAGCAGTTCCAGAACGAACAGCAGTTGAGACAATCTTGACTATGTCTCCTGAAAACAAAGCTCATTATGAATCAGAAAAGGAAGCAATATATTTACTATTGACTAGAATTGGGGATGAAATATACTCAACTGTTGATGCATGCAAAACAGCTCATGAAATATGGATAGCTATTGAAAGGCTACAACAAGGTGAATCTCTCAACATTCAAGATGTCAAGACTAATTTGTTTTGGAAATTTAGAAAATTCACT
>BQNB010122474.1:1413-20278 GCA_026074375.1 Tanacetum coccineum
ATTGAAAGGAGATCTAAAACCTAATGATTATCGTCGAATCGAATAAAGAGGGATTTAGCAGATAACAATGAATAACAAACCCTAGATCTCACTAAATCAGATGAATGGTAATTACTTAGAACCAAGAAATCGATTAGAAATCGAAACCCTAATTCTAAAAATCACGTCGAATCTAACAAGAGAGATTAGAGAAAGCTATTATCGATCTACACAAATCAAACGTTATTCGATGAATGGAAATCAAACAGGTTAGGCAAATCGATTAGATGAGTGGATCTTGGATCTTGAAGATGAAGAGGATGAGGACCTCATGGATCTAGGGTTTTGTGTGTTTTTTTGGTCAAACGTTATTCGTTGTGTGTTATTTTATGTTTATCAATTTGTACTCGTTTACGTGCTTAAGAATGTGACCTGTCATTCAACTAGATCTAGGAATACAAATAGAGTGTTAGCTAGAGTCCGTGATGGCTCTCCATATAAGCAATTTATATATCTAGAGTAATAGGATCACAAATATTGACATGTCTTTGCCCTTGGTTTAGTGAATAGTTAGACTAGCATGTGACATAAGATTAACAAATAACGTTTTGATTCCCTGGGTAAAGATCTGGACAATGGACTACTAGTATATAAAGAGCCGTTAAGCAGTAAGTTAGTAAAGTCTCGTTGAGCTAGGTTTCGATAAGATCACCATTACTGTTTCTTAAGATAGATTATAATCAACTACGAATGCTTTATGCGGATTTGGTTAATTATGACAGAATTTCCATGTCTAGGGTTTAGGAAGAAGTACCGTCTAAACCTAGGAATGATATACCCCAACGAGATAAGACAATCATTGCACTTATAAACATAACCTGCGTTTTATTAGATTAAATATGGTTAATACGTTTTCCTTACATTAGGCTCGACCGCTTCTCTATCTTCTGTCTATCAACTTGTGTGTGTTAATCGCCTTCATCTTAGTTTAAGTAAACCAAAACTCATGCTAATCTCTCAGGCTGAAAACCCCTTTTTGCGTTAGTTTAGGTTTAACTTAGGTTTAACATAGAATAAATTAAGACTAACTTAGATAACTAAAATACTGGTAGATTTAAGTATTAACACTCGCTCTTAGTGATCGACTCCTTACTTACCAACGAACCTACAACTGATCGGGTACACTGCCCGTTAGTGTTTATTAATAGGTAAAGTCGACAAAATATAAATAGTAAAACTTGAATAATAAATTACCTACGTACAACGACCACATCAGATACCGGTCAACTTCCTACGTGGCATTACTTTATTATTTTATTTTAATATTTTTGATTTTTTAATTAATCACAATAAACCTTAAATCATATAATACCCGCCCAATATGAGTTTCCATATATCACTCCCTCATTTTCAATTTTCCTCTCCCTCTTTTCTCTAAAAAAACAACAATCACAAATTAATTTAATCAAGTTTGTTTAAGGTTGTCATCTTTCTCAAAAAAGGTAACGTTGTTTCTTTAATTATTATATGTCTATTCTTTTCAGCCATTGTTTAAACTTAAAATATAATTTATGGTTTTGTAAAATCAGGGTTTTTATGAAATCAACAATTTCGTTGTTTGATATTGTTTCAGATGGCATCGGAATCTCAATCATCTACTTTTTGATAAAATATCACCAGGGTGGTGTGTTTGTAAGAGATGTTTTTTCTTATGACTATGAAATACTTTTTGAAATTCCAAATATTGATCTTGTTTCATTAGATTTACCTGGTTTTGTAAAACTTTTGAAAACTGAATGTATTGGTTTTATGAAGACTCTTTTTTATTTGGTGTTTGGCTTATATTTTCACTTAGGAAATAGAAAGGAAAGATTTGTGTCTGCTTACAACCATTATATTGAGGGAATGAATTGAATGGATCAATTTCCTTCTACCTCATATCAAACGTCATTACCTCAAATCAAAAGAATAATTCCTAGAAGACCACCACATAAAAGAAAGAGAGATGCTTTTGAAAATGATGGTAATAGGTCCAGGCTTAGTAGAAAGGTCGAATTAACCATTGTAAGCTTTGTGGTGCAACTAGACACACTCAAAGGGCTTGTCCATCAAAAGAAGAAGGGTCTGCAAGTGGTGTCAATACTCCCAATAGGTCTACAAGAGGTGAACAAGGTCTGCCAAAGGTGATAAGACATTAAGTGTGTCTTCAAGAGGTGGTAAAAAGTCTACAAGTTATGGTAAAAAGTCCGCAATAGAGGTATCCACACCATCATCACCAACTATTGGGTTTGAGATGTCTATAAGTGGTGGTGTGAGGATGAGGGGTGCTGGTGTGAGGATGACTAGTATTGGTGTGAGGATTAGGGGTGGTGCATGTAACACCCCCAAAATGGGTCGTAACGGAATATTATCCGGGAGTGTTACTTCATGAATACAATAGCACAAGATATGAGAGAACGACCTCTAAATGAGTCGTTTGAAAAGTAATCTCGTTGATTTTCTTGAAATTGAACTTGATATAACATTTGTCCCGAAGTTTGCATCACAATGAAAAGCATGAAATAATACAACGAGATTTGATTTGTATAAATCCATGAATGTATTCTTGAAAAGTCTAGACTCCAATGCACATCAGTTAAGTCAAGCATCTTATTCACCTGAGAAAAACATGCTTTAAAACGTCAACATAAAGTTGATGAATTCACAGGTTTATGTATGTATAAAGTGTTGGACCACAAGATTTCAAAGTGGATGACATGTAACACATACAATATCACAAAATGTAATTACGATTCCCTAAGCTCATGACACTGACGCTCGACATGAATGGATGCAAATTAATGCCAATGTATGCCCCGTGTAGATGTCAACCCGTAACATCCCAAATCCGACATGGTATACGTCCGTTAGTTCAATCCGTTGAACTAGTGAGAGCTACTCACCCGAACGGGGATGTCAATCCCAAATAGATCTATTTATAACACTCGCGCTTACACAATGTAATTAACAGTTCATGATAGTGGGCTTGGTGGGTTATCGCTACTTAGGCAAACTCGTAATTTGTTCAAAAGTGTACTTGCGTCCAAATGTAAAAAATGCATGTTTCTCACCCTAAAAGTTGTAAAGATATTGTAATCATGAAAAAATGGGGCTATGAACTCACCTCAAATGAAGGTATCGAACGTAGCAACAATCAACAAAGAATGACGTCACAATAGCCGAAATGCAACCTAATTAATTATAGGTCGTATAAGTGTAATATATGTAAAATAAATACAACAATGTAAATTATCAAGTTATATCACCACCTAATAGTTTTTGTTTAAATTATAAGTGTTGAAACAATATTTAAGTTACGTTCGTCATTTAATGTCTATGTATATGTATTTGTAAAAATATTAACTTTGTCCGATAAATAATTATTGTCGATAAAGCTTGATTTAATATTTTTATTATTTTTGTAACGGCACTTTTTATATAGTTTAATTTGTTTATAAAATAATATTTATAAAGTTAAAAACATGTATAAATATTATATAAGTAATACTATATTATTTCGTAAGGTTTTTATAGTCCAGACGGACCCGAAAACGCTCGTAAATGCTATTTTAATTTTCTAACAGCTCACACTATTTGTATTAAATGCAGGAAATTTTGTACAAAAAGTTATCTAAGTTTAATGATGTTTTACTCATTTTTAACATACTTTCGGGCTTAGAAATAAGCGACCTTATAGTAAAATATCATTCCGAGTTAACGTTGAGTTTATTCTTATAGCCAATTTGGACCCGAAAGCCCTCAAAAGCATGCTTGACTTTTTTTTTGCTTTCTTGCCGTGCATAGATGATCAAAGGGGACAAGAAAAGATTTTTAACACATTGGTTAATAGATATTGTTGTTTGATGATGTGTCATTTTATACACTATTTTGGGGTCATTTAACCCCCTAAATCATGCAAATATGCCCAGATTATGTGCTTAGTCGTTTGTTTTTAGGTTTTTAGCACTTGGATGGCATTTGGAGGGAATACACATGACTTGGGCTCATTTAAAGAAGAAACAGACAAGATTACGGAGTTACACCAAATCCTTGAAGAAGTATTGCTTATAGCGTGTGGAGATGGCGTCACAGGCATAAAGCGACGCCGTCGTGATCCATCTGATGACGGCGTCAGAGATTTAGTGACGGCATCAGGACGTGGCCGACTTAATGTGGATCTAGAATCATCTACGTAGCAACAACGTCAGGATTACAACGCGACGCTGTCGCAGCGATATCTTTATATATAGTAAACAAATTTAAGGGTTTCAAGTGTGTAACTTTTGGGATAACTTTGTATAACTTAGGGAGATGAACCCTGGCTCTTGTAGTAGCTTCATAGGTCATTTTTAGGGCCTCAAAACCCTATCAAACTACCTTGAATCCATGTTTTAATCCAAGTAAGGTTATTTATCATTAATCATTTAATATGTCTATGTGTTGTGTGATTAATTTATCTCTTTGCTTTCTTTATAACATGCGAGGCTAAACCCTCCTTTGTATTTGCTTATGATTGCATGAAAGTCGGATTGTAGACCCTTTTATTGTTGCTTCTTGATTGATGATTGTGCGCGTTAGGTTCTAGAAAACCAGCTTTTGTTTGTATCGTTGTAGACACGTCTAGGGAAGGGAAACGCGAGTGCGTAGAAAGGATACAATCGGGTAACAATCTTCATACTACCTTGCCCTCTTATATGGTTGATCCCTCTTAAGGTATTTCACACGCATTTAATATACTCTTAGGGGCCTTGTAATAGTCTTCATACTACCTTACTTGTGTGTTGCCCTAACGGGATATTAAATAGACAACGGGTTCGTGTAATCCGTTCATGACCTAGGAAATACTTACACATATCATCACAAGTGTGACAAGGCAGCAGGATTAGGAGAAGCAATCTGATAAGTAGTGCATGATTAAGTAAATACATTCAATTATCATAAAGTTATCACCAGTAGACTAGATAATAATTAGTTTAGACAATAGTTAAACAAACCAACCTCTCAAACCATAGATTTACATGCGTTTCATAAAACATAAAAATACAAAAATAATCTTTCCTCAACCTCTAGAATTCTGGTAGACCGTGATCAAGCCTTCCCAACCTATTCCCCTAGAGAACGATAACAACCCCCGAGTCTTGCCTATACTACTTCTACAACGGTTAGGTACTCTGCCTAGGGAGTTGTAAAACTTCTTGTTGAAGTCCTTACGATGACTGCATCAAGTTTTTGGCGCCGCTGCCGGAGACTAGTTAGGTTTTGATCATAGTTTAACTTAGTTCTACTCGCTTGAATCCTTTCAAGTGAGACTTTAATTCCGCATATTAGCTTTCTCGTAGTCTATCTTTTCTTTGTGTTAAGTGTTTCGTAACCCATTCTCGTCAACCACCATAGGAGACGAGAATCCTATCCGCACTCTTGGAGACTACTCCAAACCTAGCCACGAGGGCTACAGGAATACCATCGAGCTCCCCGTAGGGAACAACGTGGTACCTCTTCGATCCGACACCATCCGGTTGGTGCAAAACGGATGCTCATTCCACCACTTACTCTCGGTCCGAGTACCAAACCAACACCTTAGGACTCAAGGATTTCTAAAACTTGTAGACTCTCACATGACCTTGATCGTGAGAAAACAGGGAAATAATCGCCTGCGCTTATTAATTTTCCTTTCGCGATCAATCTAGGCAACTGGCTGAACGTCTTCCTGCATGACCCATCACCACCATGGGAGGATCTTAACAACTCGTTACCTTGCACCACATTCCTTCCACGGAAGGACCCCACCTAGGCGCTGGCAAAACTCCGCAACGATATCCTGATGTTCCAACAACATCATGGAGAATCTTTATCAGATGCATAGACTCATTTCAAGGACTTACTACAAAAAGTCCCTCATCATGGCATCGACCTTTGGCTCCAAGTCTAAATCTTTTATGACCATGTCAATCCCGTCACAAGACTAATCATTGACCAATCGGCCGGTGGTAAGCTTCGTGACCGAAACGCCTAATAATCCTGAGCATTATTAGAGGACCTCGCCCTCTATGACAACAAAAGTTGGAACGACCCAAGGGATTTCGCTAAGCCGGTCAAGGCAATCACTTTGCCTCAAGATGTCCCAAGTACATCCGACCGCCACCTCATCGAGCTCGAGAATCAAGTCCAACGCTTGATGGAAGCTCACCTTGCTCCAACGCAACCTACTCAAGTGAACAGAATCACTACCCCATGTGAGATCTGTAGTGGCCCCCATGACACTCAGTATTGCATGGAAGATCCCGAACAAGCCTTTGTTGAATATGCATCCTCGCGTACCGATGAAGCGGGAGGTAAGTGATACACTTTTAAGCCCGAGCAAAATAATCTTGGTGACACCTACAATCCGTCATGAAAAAGTCACCCAAACCTTAGGTGGAGACAACCCCAAAATTCTCAAAATAATTTTTCAAACCCACCTAACCGGTTCTAATCCAACGGTCCAATCCCGAACCGTTCCTTTAACAATCATCCTCAAAAATTCAACAATCAATCAAATCTTGAAGGATTGGTATCCAGTTTCATGGCATCTCAAGATGTTAGACTGTCCAAGCTTGAAGCCGATTTCAAACAACAACAAGGTAAGATGACCAACAAAATCGACACAGTATTGAGGGCCATCACCGACCAAATAGCAGGCACACTACCTAGCGACACGGTTAAGAACCCGAAACTGAGTACTTCCCCAGTTTCGTTTGCTCGTTCTTACCCAGCAGTAAACCCACAATGCTCAACCCATATCCATGGTTCGATTAACGCCACCACAATCCACCCCAAGCAACAGGGTGAGTCCCACAATGACAAACCAGAAGAGAACGAGGAAGGAGAGAAGGACAACCCAGAAAATATCCATGTCAACCCTTCCATACCACCCGATCCATCAATTTCATTCATCACCGAAAAAGTCCTCAAACTCAATTCATTCTTCGAATCGCTTGGGTTGGTTCCCCAATCCTCCAACACCGAACTTGTTTGCACAAAGGGGGATGACGACGACGTAATGTTTATTGAGATAGTCAAGACAAATGACGATTCCCATAAGGAGGAACCCGAGGTTGGAGAACAAGAAGTGGAGTATTTTGACATATTCCCAACTAGGAGCGAACTAGCATATCACAAGTACCTTATGTGTGGTCCAATCCCTTCTATATTTCTAAGGAACCCCATCATCACGGAAAGATGCCCATCAAACCTCAAAATACCATGCAACATTGGACATGTGCATATGGAAAAAGCCTACATTGACCCTAACTCCCCTCTAAATATCATGACCCGAATGATGTATAATTGGATCATGAAGAGAAAACTCGACCCTAGGGAAAATTCAGATATATGAGTTAGCAATTTTACAAGAAGGATTAAAGGGATGCATGTTTTCATAGGAAACTTCACCTATATCATATACTTCATGATTGTCGAGGATATTAGTTCAATCATAGACCCTAGGTTGTGGCAAGTAGTGCTAGGGAGGCCTTTTGTTGAAATATCTAACATGACTCATGACCCACCCGAAGGAGTGGTGAGGTTCACAAACGGGACCGATGAGATTGCCTATAAAATGCCCCATAAGATAGAACAATACAACTCATTATCAGACTTGGAAAAAGAGCACACGAAATCGGTCTACCTTAGGAACGAGGAGGACAAGAGAAGAGGAGTGAAGTACGTAATGAACAAAATACTAGGATTTTACAAAGAATGCCTAGAGCTTGGACCCAAATATGCAACTGGAATGGATGATGAAGGAGAAGTCACGTAAGGACGTGTGACTTCGAGTCTAGCTACAAGACTCGTAAATAAAGAAAAACGCTTTTTGGGAGGCAACCCAATATTTATCTTTCCTGCATTTAGGAGTGTCCTGTGTTTTAATTCTTTATTGTTTGTTTTATTATGTTTGAATTATTTGTAATCATGCTTTGTTTGTTTATAATTTCGTCTTATTTGCAATCAAATGTATTTTGCAACAAAATAAGTGTAGGGGAAATACCCGGTTTTTAGAACCAAATTCAAACATTTAAAATAAATTGTTTAGATTAACTCGCGTCAGTTTTGAGTCATATGATTGTTATGATTAATTCCAGGTTTTTATGCAGTGCTTTCTTCAGACTTGACTAATAAAATTGCGTACATGAAATTTCTCATTAAAAACGGAGAAGAAATTTTCACAGATGCTGGAGACGGCGTCAGGATTTATCCTGACGGCGTCGCGTCTCTAGCTATGTAAAAATTTAAAAAATTTCAAGTATTTATAAAAAATAAATGTGCAATATTTTGTAAACCTGCATAAACCTATAATTATATCATTACTCTCATCCTATCTTTACTGCTTTCATAGAGTCAAAACCCTAAACTCTCATTGTATATTTATCTATCCCGCCGATTTTATACTTGGTATAGTTGTCTTTATCTTTGATTACATGTTATATTTGACGAGAAAAAGCTTGGAAATTCTTAGGAAGTTTCATTGGATGATTCTTGGAGGACGATTTAACCAGTTATCGCATGTTTCTTCTCCATTATTGAGCAAACCAGGGAAGTACTAGTTTCTTTTACTTGTTTTCTTTTCCCTTTATTCGTTTTTACGGGTACTTCTATAGAACATTGGGGACAATGTTCAACTTAAGTGTAGGGGGAATAAGCCTTAGAAACTATTCCTTCATTTGCCATTTGCTAGTTCCTTAAATGATGGGTAATATACCGAAGCATAGCATAAAAAGGTAATTTTGACCCAAATTTAGAATTTTTTATGACACATACCGACGAAAACCAAGCATTAATAGCTTATAATATCATTTATCCCATCTTTTTTGCCCACTTTTATATAATTATTGCATGATTTTGGGATTATTGCTTTTAAAGTTTGTAAAATGCCTGTAATTCAGGAGTGTTTTGTGAAGACAAGCTAAAAGGCGCACAATTTGGAGCTAAAACGAAGACATTTGAAAGTTACTTATTTCTGACCAATACGCCGTATCCAGCAAAAAGAGATACGGCATATCAGCGCCTGAACTTCACAAGAAAACGTGTTTGACCAATTCCCATGCGGTGATATTCACTCTGCTTATATACGCGTATACATAATAAGATACCTATTCGAATATACAATAATAATGTAAATTGGATTGAATATCACCAAAGTGACTTAAGAAGTAGCGCACACTCCATGGGAATTATCCCTATACATACGACGTATCGAGTCTTTTCAGGCACTATAAATAGAAGACTCAAAAATGGAGGTTTTCGGGTCCTGCAATATCATATTCTTTATACCAGACTCACTAAAGACGAATTTTACAAGAGAAGAACAACCACCAAGGTTAAGCATTGATCACAAATCCATAGAAGACATCGTGTAATTTTTACTCTCTTAATCGTTCGATTCTAATTGTTTGATTACGCTTGTATAATTACAATGGTTGTGGAGCCTAATACCTCGGGTATTAGCAATCTTATGAAAGTTTAAATGTTTGGTTTTCTTTTAATATATCAATTTCTTAATTAATCATTGTTTTGTTTATTAAGTTTATCACAATCATACTTTTGTTTTTTTTTATGTGTTGAAATATGCGTTCTATCATTCAACTGGGTCTATAGTGATACCTAAAAAGGGGATCTAGATACTTAGGATATCTTCCTCCATATCGATGGTTTTATATTACGCGACCAATATGACACAATAATGTTCTATATTTACCTTTTTTAATTATGAGCTTAGTTGGACCGGTAGGTGACCCGTATATGTTTCAATCAAGTATGTTCTTAATTAATTAGTAAAGACTCGAATAGTGGACTACCAGTATATAAAACACCGTCAAGCAATAAGTGGGTAAAGTCCCGATGGGCTAGGGTTTTGACAGGATCACCACTGCTTGATTTCCCTAAAGATTGATTATCATTAACTATAAGGACCTGCTTTATGACAGATGCGTTAATTGTGACTGGATTAATTGTGTCTAGGGTCTTAGGCTGATGTCCCGCATAAGTCTTATGGAATGATATGACCGCTTCAGAGATAAGTAATTCATTGCACTATAACAACAAATCACACATTGAACTGGATTTAATATGGCTAATACAATTTTCTATCATTTGGCTTGTATCGCTTTCCTATCTTCTAATTTTCTTCGTTTGTGTTTATTGTGTATTGAATTGATATTTGTCACCACCAAACCTGTACCAGTCTCTCAGGCTGAAAACCCCCATATCATTAGACAACGTATATAGCATAGGTTTAACCAGTAATTAGAATTAACATAGACTAATAGACTTAATTAAAATACTGATAGAATTAGGATTAGTGTTTCACTCTTAGTGTTCGACACCCTAAACTTTATCACGAAACTCCATCGTGACCGGGTGGTACATTGCCGTAAAAGTGTTGTTTTAGGTTTGTTGGCTTAATATAATTTAAAACTTGATAATCAATTTATTTAACCCTACACGACAGCATATCTGGTTTTTGGCGCCGATGTCGGGGAGTGAATTAATTTAAACCTTATTCTTATTCGTATTTCTAACCATTAATTAATTTCAATTTTAGTGTAATCTAATCATTTAAAAATTTTGTTATGTATTTATTGTTTGTATTTTATTATTCCAACATTTATTGTTTTTAATAGTATTTATGTCTGATTGATCACTCGATAACGCGTATCACCAGTTGGATACGATCATATCAAACCCTTCTATCAAGAACGCAACGTATTGAATATTACAGCCTAAACAACGTATCTATTCTTTCAAAAAATACGGCGTATTCTGTGGATTCAATACGGCGTACAGGCATTCGACAGATACATACGGCGTATTTAAGTTAGTTGAGTACGGCGTATTTATCAAATTGTTACTATAACAGCTCAAAAATCCTCTCGGCTCTTTAATCATCTATATCCTACTAACATTTTCCTCCATTTTTGAGAAAGTGGTGATTGCTGGTTACGACTCAGGATGATTAAGCTATGATGACATAATGAATAGGATTGTATGAATAATACTAACTAACCTCTAATAATAGGATCCCAATTTAAAATCGCGTGATGAATTTTTGAAAAATTTTGCATAAACATGCGCCTTTCAATGACATGAACGATAGGGGCGTTAACCGACCACATTACAATGCGTGCTCAAAATAACTGAATGGTTTAGGATTTCCTAATGTGAAAAAAGAGTGAATTCGATTACACGTTCTTCTAAAATCACTTTAGGTAGGATGTAGGACCTGTAGAATAATGATAATAAATGGAACAAAACTATTACTGTGGATGTGACTGAATGTATAATTTTTCATAATTATTACCATTGTCTTATACTTGCAATAGCAAATCCTTGATGACCATGGGACACGGATAGTTACTTTTGGAATATATATTTCGGTTTTGCCATCGAAATTCGCAACAACTATTGGAGATTGACAAAAATCCAAAATGGGCTAAGGCTATCCGGAATTTTTGTGATATGAACGTTACTATAGGAAGATGGCGACCTCGACAAAATGTTTTATATTTTAATGATTTATTTCCTTTTAACGTGATTTATCCCGATGATCTAAAATCAGATACGGACAATGATAATGATAAAATCGATATTGAGCAACCTTCGGGGGATATGTCTGTCATACCATTACCTAATGTAATAAACATCGATACACAAGGGTCAAATAAGCTTCTGGAAACATGTCATGATAAATCTAATAAAATTTCCAAAACTGAAATTTTTATCAAGAATCTAAATGTTAATATCATGACTTGTAATCATCTTAGCAATGAGATGCCATTCATTTCCCTAATCAATGATTTGTATGTGACATTTGGCATCCCGTTTGACCCCAAATTGTTTTATAAGGATGGGATTAAATTGGGGCAAGTCTAACTTAAAGACTCTTCTATAAACAAAAGTGCTTGCCGAGTGACAACTCGGTCATTTTAATTGTTTGAATTTTAATTTTCTATACGAGTCTGTCTTCCCAGACATTGCATATGACGTATCGAACCCCATAGGATACGGCGTATGCATGTCTGGACGTTATTAGTCTTTAAAACTTAATTATTTAATTTCTAGTAATTTAATTGTTTCTACAGGAACAATACGGCGTATCTTTGGGTTTAGGATACGACGTATTGATCCCTGTGCAGTTGTGTGTTTAATTGTTTTCTTGTACCATTATAGCGAGATAGAATTTGCACTTATCTTCTAATCTCTTATACAGGACCTTGCTGAAACTATGATATGGTATATGCTGAAAAAGACTTGTGTTGAACTTATCTGGGCATTCTGAAGCCTTAGTCAACACGCTTTTGCTTAAGGACTCATCATGGAGAATTATCACAAGCAAAACATCAGGGAGTTTTCCGTTATAATTCTATTTTCCCTTATTATTTTTATTGTTTTATCTATACAACGAGGACGTTGTATAATTTAAGTGGGGGTGGAGAATTAGAACGTACTTGTCTTCTTTTTTACAAAATAACATGCAAAGTGCTTAAAAACGGTCAAAATTTTAAAAAATTCAGCATGACTTTTGTAAAAATCACTAGTTACATTACCTAGCGCACTATAACTCTTGATACATATTGTGAGAATTAAGCCTATTTCGTTTCCAACTGTCTACAAAATTCCACAAAATTATGAGTGTGCCGGTGATGTAGTAGACTTTAGAACTTGGCCTGGTATATCACTCGAGACCGCCATGATTAGTACTATGGATTTAGATGGAAGAACATGTTCAACTGATAAATTTCTAGGATTAAACCAAAATAGCCTACATGTCATAAAAATAACTAACCTCACTGGTTAGTTAAATCCTGTGTAACCCTTGATTACTCTCATTTTTAGAGTAAAATCCCCTAGAACAACCTGTTAAGCCATTCCTTTCTTTTTGTACACCATATTATATGTTTCGTTACACCTTTGCACCTTAGCCTACCGTGTAGATTAAGCCTATTTCTCTATGTTGCTAGTTGCTTTCGTGTAAAGTTTTGTATTTCTTGTGTCAAAGTAAAAAAATTATATCTCTGTAATGGTCAAAAAATTGCACAATGCAATGGGAAAATTATGTATCTCTTAAGTTTCGCTACTTTCGCGAGTATGAATCATGTCCGAAGAAAAAATACTTCAAGGAAAAGATTATCCAGATGAATTATAAAAGTGAAGACGGTGAAATTAAACCGAGATTTATGATGTATTGTTGAAAAAAAAAAGATAAGGAAGAAAAATAGTCGTTTCAAAAAGAAGTTTATACCGAAGGAATCACTTTAAAGGATCGATTATTCGTTGATACATTACAAAAATCAACGATGTAAAGTTTTGTAAAAAAGTGGCCGATATCACCACTTATGTAAAAGTATGTAAAGAGCGGGATGTAAGGGAAGTTGACCGTTATGGGAACGTCAACTTTGGTTGTCTTTGTCTTTTCTGTGATCGAGGCGTCTGTCTATATGTTCGAATCTTTGTCATGGAACAGTCAGGGGAAAGTTACTAGCAACCGCACCTTATTTGTTGGCTTAATCTATTTGTTTTGTGAATTTTATTTAACAACCATTTTACTTCCGTTTCCTGATAACTAACCTTAGGATCTACTCGAATGAGGATGTGTTCGAGCGTGGGTGTCTATTCTGTCGATACGGCCATGTATTCATGTCTTAGTTGCCTTGTTTGATGACGACCTCTGGTGAAAGTCAGAAGCTCCATACCCTATATCATTCTTCCTCCTAAAAAGAATGATTAAACCCGAGCCTACTAATAAATACCCAATTTAGCTTTTGACTTGTTCTTCCTTAGCTTTAGCGGTGGAGATGTATATCCTTGCCAAGCTTATGATACAAAACTAATCACGACCGAGCAATTGAGCGTACTACTTAAATGTTGTACCCTAGATTAGTTGAGTGATCTGAGTGTTTTCATTTCCATATTTCGTGAGGAGCTTGGTTATGTACAGGTGGTTAGGACAAAACGATGCTTAAACGGAAAATCCTTAACTTCAGTGGGGACACATTTTCATAAAACCAGAACTTTTTCTAAAGTCTACTTAAGGACAAGTAGGATTCAAGTGGGGGGATATTTGATGACATCAAATAACATCACTTTAATATATCATTTATCCAATCTATTTTGCCCACTTTTATATAATTATTGCATTATTTGGTACTTAATTGCTTTAAAGTTAATAAATGCAGTAATTCAGGAGTGTTTTGTGAAGACAAGCTAAAAGGTGCACAATTTGGAGCTAAAACAAAGACATTTAAAGATTTATGAAAATTCACCAATACGCCATATCCAACTAAGAAGATACGGCGTATCTGCACCAAGACTTCACAAGAAAACGCGTTTGACTAATTCCTAATACGGCGTATAAATGATATCTTCATACGTCGTATCCATGAAGATAACTATTCGAAGATACAGTAAATCAAGTAAATTGGGAATGATATCAAAGATTTATTACGAACGTAGCGCACACTCCAAGGAATCAAGCCCAATACGCCATATCAACCTATCTGGATACGGCGTATCGAGTATTTTTCAGCAACTATAAATAGAAAACTCCAAAACGAGTTTTCAGTGTGCAATATCATATTCCTTATACCATACTCACCAAAGACAAATTTTAAGAGAGAAGATCAGCCACCAAGGTTAAGCATTAATCATGACTCCATAGAAGATATCGTGTAATTTTTACTCTCTTAATCATTCAATTTTCATTGTTTAATTACGCTTGTATAATTACAATGGTTGTGGGCTAATACCCTCGGGTATTAGCCATCTTAATGAAAGTCCAATGTTTGGTTTGTTTTAAAATCAATTTCTTAATTTATCGTTGATTGTTTAATTATGTTTATCACCTCATACTTGTTTATGTGTTTGAATAAGCGACCTATCATTCAACTAGGTCTAGTGTTATGGACCAAGTAATCTAGATATCGGGATAGCTCTCCATATCGTGTCTTATATTAGTGGACCAATAGGATCACAAATAACGTTCTATCTTTGCCTTTTGATTATAAGCTTAGTTGGATCGGTAGGTGACCCGTTTATGTTTCAGCAATCATGCTCTTAATTAACTGATAAAGATATGAATAGTGGACTACCAGTATATAAAATACCATCAAACAATAAGTGGGTAAAGTCTCGTTGGGCTAGGGTTTTAACAGGATCATCACTGCTTTAATTCTCTAAGATAGATTATAATTAAACTAAAGGATGATTTATGCGGATGCATTAATTATGACAGGATTAATTGTGTCTAGGTCTTAGGATGATGTCCCGCCTAAGTCTTAAGAATGATATGCCGCTTCGAGATAAGTAAATCATTGCACTAAAACAAACAAACCAGCATTGAACCGGATTTAATATGGCTAATACAGTTTTCTATCATTTGGCTTGTACCGCTTTTCTATCTTATAATCTTCATATTTTGTGTTTCTTGTGTATTGAATTGATATTTTTCATCACCAAACTTGTGCCAGTCTCTCAGGCTGAACCCACCATTTCATTAGACAATATACATAACATAGGTTTAACCAGTAAATAAACTAATTAAATTACTGATAGAATATAAGATTAAATTTCCATTCTTAGTGTTCGACACCCTACTTACCGCCAACTCCATCTTGACCGGGTACACTGCTCGTTAAAGTGTTGTTTTAGGTTTGTCGGCTAAATATAAATGTAAAACTTAATAATCAAATAATTGACCCTACACGACATCACATCAGGGGTTGGCAATCGTAGTCTTGAATTTGGAATTATGGGGATGATATTTGTATGGTACATAATGTCTTATCTGTACAGACCACAAGAGTCTTATGTACATGTTTCGTAAGGAGTTTCTCATATTAAGTCGAGTAGCGTGAGTGAGGTCAACAGGGGGTTACGATGGAGGCGTCTTATCGTCTATAAAATAAGCGTAGTTGCTAACATTGCATACCAAAAGGAAGGGTTGGACCCGATAGAATTTGAACAATGAGGGTGATCATTGCTAATGACCTCATAGTTGAATAAAAAGGATTTTAGAAGACAGCCCATGATGTGAAAACATCAATGAAGAATGTGTAGTTGGGCGTATGAGAAGTGGAAGATGTTGATCCATGAATCAAAGTTCCTAAGGGCAAAAATCTGGTTTCAATGACTTGGAGCGCTTGAAAACTTTCATAGATAATCAAAGGTGTTCGATTCATTTTCAAATGGGTGAATAGTGTGTGTCCCTTCTCGGAGGCATGGTTTTAAAATTTGTTAACGACATTTATTTGAGTATACCATTATAAAAATTTTTGACCATAAATGTAGTTTGGAGCAACATTGTTTGAAGTTTTCGTTTATTATACAGTCATTGTGAAAAGATGTTTGTAAAAATTTATGTATCGACTAAGCGATTTTTTGTATGTGGTCTAGATTTTTGACTTTCAAGAAAATTTGACGTGTGAACATGTGTTCAAAATGATTTATATTTAAAACCATCAATCATAGAAAATTCCAAAAATTTTGTACTTCGTAAAGTTTTTTAAGAAAACGTTCCAATTGTATAAAATTTTTGACCAAGAGACTTCAGGTCATCCATACTGGTACCATCTCCAGAACACAAACACTAGGGTGGGAATTGTTATTATGGATGATGTGAGGAACTCAGGCTAAGGTCATCACTCTCTCATGGCTCCTATTGTCCTATTTGTAGTCTCCAAGGTCCTAATTGTATGACAAGATCACTAATTGTGATTACGCTGATTCGTGGGTTGTTCTTAGTGTGACTAAGGATATAATCCTACTCATCAGCTTATAATGCGGTGTATTTAGATTTGCTATCAAGGTGTGTGGTGTGGGGGAGACAGGGCATGTGATAAGCGCGACGTAATAGTATAAGGCAACAACTGAGTAGTTGTGCACCCAAATTAGTATGTAACGAAAGTATTTCAAAATAGTGTTTCACAAAATAGTGTATCCCAAATAGTATATCCAAAATGATATATCCAAAATAATGTATGCCATCCAACAACTCAAAGTTGGGGACGTATCCGAAATAATGTTTAGGATAGTATTCAAAATAGTAAATACTAGTATAGGCCTGCTTGAATAAGTAAGCAGTAGCAAAGTATGAGTATGCATGGCGACATATAGAGCATTGCAAGGCAAGCATGTCAGCCAAGTATAAGCGATAGAGATCATGTAGTAGTATGAGTATAACACATGTAAAGCTTGCAAGGAAAACATGAAAACACGTATATGAAATAGTGGTCATGTAGTAAAGTAAGGTAAACGCGCGCAGTACAATCATAAGACGTTCACATAACACATAACACATAAAACAGGTATGTACACATAAGGTCGATGTGACCAGATCTTAAAGTTTTGTGTCCCTCCCCCCTCTAACATAACTTAAGAGAACTACCCTTATCATTTCGTGATCCTTTATAAATTAAGCATAGTTGATCAGTGATTATGCAAAAAGAGGCACATACCAGGCTTCGATGGTGATCGGAGAAATCATATGGTGGTGATGGTGGTGATGACGAGTACAAGATAACCTGCATATAAGAAATAGAATACACTACGTTAGACGAAGCCCAGGGGAAGCCCCTAGGAACCGCCTTCGGTGTGAGAATCAGTCATGGTGATTATGATATTGAAGTATTAAGATAGAGGAGAGAATATCTCATGGTTAAAGTTAGCTTACATACCTTGGTGATGGCTTCCCTATTTATAGGTAATCTGTAGAGATGTAGGAGGCAGTTATACATGTCATGCGGAGATCATGGGTGGAAGTTATGGAGATAATGCCTATTGACCAGGTCTTGTTTGACCAACTCAGTTCTTCCCGCATTCATAGGTAGAGATGCTTCGACCCTTAGGCTCTGAGGAGGGGCCTTCTACGGGGCCTTCGACAGGGCCTTCGACGGGGCCTTTTACGGGGCCTTCGAGGGGCCTTCTTCGAGGAGAAGGCCAGGGGGTCTTCGAGGAGAAGGTCGGGGGCTTTGACAGGGCCTTCTACGGGGCCTTCGAGGAGAAGGCCGGGGGTCTTCTCCGAACTCAACAGAGGTTAGACTCTATTAGTGTTTTGAGTGAAGGTTGGCGGTTCCCTTACAGTAGCCATTGTGAATGACTTTACGCCAACATAATGTAGGAAGAAAGCGTAGGCTTCATCTTTTAGGAGAGTACATCATCACCCTTTATAAAAATGGTAAGCTACGTACCAGAGTGACGGTAACGCTCGTAAGCGGAGCATAGGGTACGTCATCAAGCCCCCAGTCAAATGTAATGTATACATCTATAGATGCATTGCTTTTGACTTCATAACAAAAAACTTACTAACAATTTATGCTACTTTTGTTTTGTCAAATCAAATATAAAAGTTGTAATACTTGTTTGTAGTAGCCTAAATTTGACTTTATCAAGGAGAATACCTTATTATAGCCCCCCAGTCTAATGTTACGACTTCGTAGGAGGCGTAAGATTAGACTCAAGTAGTCTTGAAACCCCTTTTTGTAGGTTGTAACTTGCGCTTTTAATTTTAGCTAGTTTTATTATAATATGTTTGTACCTCTACCTTAGTTTCTTCGAAGGGCACACCCCAAAGGGCGTTGGGCTTCGTGTGGCGGATTCCCATACTGGTAATCATCGCGAAGATGATTTTACGCCACCGGAAACTTTCGAAGGTTTTTCAAGTGCTTTCGGGATGTAGATCCTAAGTTAGTTCTAAGATTTTTATATAAACTTGGCTTTGTTTTGTAATGATTGTACCATAATGACATAATATGGGTGCACATGAAAATGTGTTAAGTAATATAAACCTTGAAGGTTGTATATTTTGTATTTGTTTGAA
>BQNB010122475.1:7956-20278 GCA_026074375.1 Tanacetum coccineum
AATACATAAGAAAAGAAATAAAAATAAGAAAGAAAAATATTTTTGGTATTTATAAAATTTTTTATATAAAAGAAAATAAATATTTTTGGATTTTTTATTTTATTTTATTTTATTTTATTTTATTTATATATATATATATATATATATATATATCGAAGGTTTCTTGAAGATTTATCGACGATTTATCGAAGGTTTCTTGAAGATTTCCAAACCTATGACGAAGTTGACTCAGAAGAGCATGAAGTTTGATTGGACTAAAAAGGCAGAAACTGCATTTCAACTGTTGAAGTAGAAATTCTGTAGTGCACCGATCTTTGCTTTATCCTAAAGGTAGTGAAAACTTCGTGGTTTACTATGATGCTTCTCGCAAGGGGTTGGGCGCAGTTCTGATGCAAAAGGAGAAAGTCATAGCCTACGCATCATGCCAACTCAAGATTCACGAGAAGAATTACACTACACATGACTTAGAACTTGGAGCGGTGATGTTTGCTCTCAAATTATGGAGACATTATTTGTACGGTACGAAGTACGTTGTGTTCACTGATCATAAGAGCTTGCAACATATTCTTGATCAAAAGGAGTTGAACATGAGACAACGTAGATGGTTGGAATTGTTGAGTGACTACGACTGTGAAATTCGTTATCATCTGGGAAAGGCGAATGTGGTGGCGGATGCTTTGAGCCGAAAGGAACGGATTAAGCCACTACGAGTTTGAGCTTTGGTTATGATGATTGGTTTGGACCTTCCTATGCAAATTTTAAACGCTCAGGTTGAGGCGAGAAAGGAAGATAATTATGGAACCGAAGATTTGTGTGGTATGATTAAGAAGCTGGAGCCCCGTGATGATGGAACATTATGTTTGAAGAATAGAAGTTGGATACCCTGTTTTGGCGACTTGAGAACTTTAATTTTGCACGAGTCGCATAAGTCAAAGTATTCGATTCATCCTGGATCGGACAAGATGTACCAAGACCTGAAGAAACTGTATTGGTGGCCAAATATGAAAGCTGAGATTGCCACCTATGTCAGTAAGTGTCTAACATGTGCCAAAGTCAAGGCCGGATGCCAAAAACCCCTGTAATCCCAGTATGGAAGTGGGAAAACATTACAATGGATTTTGTAACCAAATTACCAAAGACATCGACTGGACAAGACATAATTTGGGTAATTGTCGACCGCCTCACCAAATCTACTCATTTCTTACCAATGAAGGAAAATGACTCGATGGAGAAATTGACGAGACAATACTTAAAAGAAGTAGTCTCGAGGCATGGAGTGCCGGTTTCGATCATCTCCAATCATGATGACAGATTCACATCTCAATTCTGGTAGTCTCTTCAGAAAGCTCTAGGTACCCAATTGGATATGAGTACGGCTTATCATCCACAGACGAATGGTCAGAGTGAGAGAACTATCCAAACGTTGGAGGACATGCAACGTGCATGTGTGATTAATTTCGGGAAAGGATGGGATAGACACCTAACATTAGTAGAATTCTCGTACAACAGCAGCTACCATACGAGTATTAAAGCTGCTCCGTTTGAAGCACTGTATGGCCGAAAATGTCGATTGCATGTCTGTTGGGCTGAGGTTGGGGATGCTCATCTTACTGGCTCAGAGATTATTCATGAAATTACGGAAAAGATCATCCAAATCAAGAAACGTATTCAAGCGGCACGTGATAGAAAAAAGAGCTACGCCGATAGGAGATGTAACAACCGATAATTTTCGGAACTTTAAATGACTATTTTACCCTTTGGCTTTTCGAGTCTGACTTGACTTTTGACCTTTTAACTTTTTTTAGTCGCATAAAAACGATTACCGCGTAACCGGTAAAATTTTTGGAACATATTTAAATAATAAATCATATGTATTATTACATATCTCTCATGTACAAATTTATTTTTAAATTTATTTGGCTTGAAAACAAGAATATTTCGTTAGTTTTGAAAACCGCACACAACGCGTACCGATACGAAAATAATTAAATTATATATAATTATCACTTTTTATTAAATAAAAATATTGTTATAAGCTATTTAACATTTTATTGAAAAACGTTTATTTAAAAACGTGAATATTTAAGTCAAAGTTTTATTTTTACGGACAAAGTTTGGCCGTGATACCCGATGACTACACAAATATACAATAAACATCTTAAATAAGCTTTATAAAACATTTCTGAAATAATAGTCATGTAAATACCTATTTTTGTGGGAAAAATCATTTGGAACGCAATGGCGCAAGTTTCATGTTTTGAATCATCCGTTAAGTGGCTTAAACGAGTCCCGAACCATTATTTTACAAAAGTTACACTTTCATTCCATGTGGTAATATTTACCAAAAACCCCCTAGACTATTATACATTTCCTATTTTTTATAACTTTCATCTATATAAGTATAAAACATTAGGGTTAACTCATTTAACCTACCCTCCACACATACTTTTCCTCTCTCCCATTTTCCGGCGACCACCACCGACGAGATTCCGACCATCTCTGGCCAACCCGCCACGGCCATCACAGCCGCCCGCCACCCTCACCCCCATCTCTCTCGTCACCCTCACCATCATCTCCACGAAATAAACATCATTGTCACCCTCTACCACCACCGTCAACATGCCACCACCATCCCCATCAGCCTACGCACCACACCACCTTCCACAGCCGCCACCCTCATCTCCATCGTCACAGCCACACCTCTACACCACCATCGTCACCTCCACTCCGAACCACCTCACCACCACCATGACACGTTGAGAAAAGATCTACAACTAATTAAGGAGTGTTTTGTTTATTTAAGATTGTTTTCTTTTTGGTTGATAAACTTTCATAGGTGTTTGTTTGCAGCCGAACCCACCATTAAATGGTGTTCGGTTTGGTTCGTTATCACCACAGCCGCACCCTTGTGGTGTCAGGCTTGTGGCTATTTCATTATTTGTTTTTTGGTTGATTTTGTCTTGCTTTTTCCTTGGTTACTCGGTCAAAAAACATGCCCAAATAGAGGTGTTTGTTTCTGATTTTGCAGCCATAAGGGTGCGTTTGGATCTGCTGTTAACGCAGCCATAAGGGTGTGTTTAGATCCATGTATAAATAACCCATAAGGGTGTGTTTGTTTCGGCATGTAAACAGCCCCTAAGGGGGTGTTTGTTTGATGATTTTACAGCCATGAGGGGCGTTTGTTTTTATGGATTAGCAGCAGTGAGTGCGTTTGGTACAGCAGTGGGTGCGTTTGGTACAGCAGTGGGTGCGTTTGGTACTGCAGTAGGTGCATTTGGTTTTGCTTATTTTTGTTATTGATTAAGGGAAAAACATTGAATTTTATAAACATGGGCAACGTCTTATAAACGAATAGGTCATGCCGAACTTTATAAAAATTTCTATACATAGTATCTTTTACTTAAATTTCATTTATCTTAGAAAATCGATAAAAGAACGAGATATAGTCTTAAGATTATATAATTGTAATTATACAATAACCCGGTAAATAAACGAAAAATATACCTTTACAAATGAGACAATATTTTAACTAAAACCCTTCGAGGGAGCGAAATACTAAATTATCAAATATTATTTTATAATTCCCGAATAATAGACAAAATAATAACTTTTGTAAAAACTTAAAAAATGTCGTTTACATAATTCGTAACTTTAAAACGTACGTTTACTATTATGCAAGAACTTTTATGGATTCAAATTGGTGATTTCCGAACACGTGTCGAAATGTTTTGTTTCAATTATTTTTCTCACGTTCCTTATATAATACTTGCAACGTATTATATACCTCGATTATTCTTTTTGTTGTTTGTCTTTGTTATATAATTCACCATATGAATTATATACTTGTTCATTTTTCATATGTAATATATACGCAATATATTACATACTTTGCTTTCATTATTCTATTTATTTTATCTAACCAACTACTAAACTATTACAACTTGAGATCTAAATCTTTATCAACGTGTCGCGTTGATGTAATCATCCATCGAAAAACCCAAATACACTATCCTAGGCTAGTGGGTCTTAGCCGTTAAGATAAACCGCAACTTCTTGGTCAAGCCGTTTCGGTTTCCGTTTGTGTTGTGCTATATGTGCATTTCTGCCAATCGTTCTACAACATCGAGGTGAGTTTATAGCCCCTCTTTCACTTGTTTTCCATTTGCTTTACAAATCTCAAGGGAGAATACATGCTCGTTACAACTTGTTTACATATATCTTTTACAATCTATTTTACATACTTGATTGCATACTTGATCTCGTAACTCATTTATATACTCAGATACATGAACGTTTACAAACTCATTTACATGATTTCTTACAAACTCATTTTCATATCTCACGGTGAGATACAATACTTGTTTTTACTAATGGACGCAACAACTGTACTTTTACTCGAATGATTACGGATTAGCTTAGGTTGCATGAACTGTTAATTACTTGGAGGGTAAGCGCGGATGTTATAAAATAGATCTATTGGGGATTGAAAACCCCCGTTCGGGTGAGTAGCGCTCACTGGTGTCGACATACCGAGCCAACGAACGTTATACCATGTCGAAGCATGATGTGTCGTTGTGAGTAGGTATTATTTGTTATCAAGTTTTACTATTTATTTTATGTCGACTATACCTAAAAACAACACTTTAACGGGCAGTGTACCCGGTCAGTTGTAGTTTCATTGGTAAGTAGGGTGTCGATCACTGAGAGTGAGAGCGTTAATTCCTAATTCTATCAGTATTTTAGTTATCTAAGTTAAACCTAAAACTAATGCAAAAGGGGGGTTTCAGCCTGAGAGAGTGGCACGAGTTTGTGTATCTAAACTAAGGTTTTGATGACAAGTAAAGCAATAAACACACACAAGAAGCAAACAAATGATAGAGAAGCGGTCGAGAACTAATGTAAGGAAAACGTATCAACCATGAATAATCCGATAAAACGCAGTTTTTTATTTAGTGCAATGATTGTCTTATCTCGAAGGGCATATCATTCCTAGACTTAGGCGGTACTTCTTCCTAAGACCCAGACACGCTAATTCTGTCACAATTAGACGCATCCGAATAAAGCTTCCTTATGTTGATTATAATCTATCTTAGGATCTAAGTAATGGTGCTCTTACTAAACCCTAGCTCATCAAGACTTTACCCACTTACTGCTTAACGGCTCTTTATATACTAGTAGTCCACTGTCCGAGTCCTTACCAATGGAATAAGAACGTACTCGTTGATACCAAGGTCACCTTATGGCTTAACTAAGCTCGCTAAACTAAAGGCAAGGATAGGTCAATATTTGTGACCCTATGATTCTAGATATATAAATTGCAATATGGAGAGCTATCCCGGACTCTTAGCCTACGCCCAAACAACACCGAAGTTGCAGCGCATTAAATATGTAGGACTAGACCCAGTTGAATGGTTGGTCGCATACTTAAGCACGTAAACGAATATAAATTGATAAACATAAACAACAGTCAACGATAAATTAAGCAATCGAGATAAACAAACCAAACATTAGATCTTCATAAACATGGCTGATACCTAAAGGTATCAGCCGATAGTCATTGTAAAAATACACACGGTTTAATATATGAATGATTAAAATAAAGAAACCTCAATCGAATGCGTATTCAGTTGCGCGAAGATTACAAGAGTTTTCCTATGATCTTGAGGCTCTTTTCTGACCTTCTATGCTCTTTTGATCGTCTCTTGGTCTATTTGGTGGTTTAGGGATTCACTTGCATACCTAAAACTGAGTTTAGGGTCGTCTATATACAGTGGTCTGGAAGTCGGTTCGTTATGGTGTATTGAGAAGCTCAATATGGCGTATTGGATGACTTGGCATGGGCTCCACGAATAAAATATTCCAAAATTTTCTTAAGCTGATATGGATACGGTGTATCGGACCTCCTGTATACTGCGTATCAGACCTCCTGGATATGGCGTATCTATACGGCGTATTGGACCTCCTCGATACGGCATATCGAACTTATTGGGTACGACGTATTGAGCTCCTCTGGTATGGTGTATTGGGGTCCTTGGGTACGGTGTATCTGGATAATCTGGTACGGTGTTTTGTACGTCTTGGGTAAGGAGTATTGAGCCTCTTGGGTACGGTGTATTGGCTGAAAGTGTGCTTTTCTTGATATTTGACCAAAGTATAATATACGAAGTATATACTGATGTGGATACAGCGTTTTCTTCAAAGTCAGGCAATGGTATTTTGATTCGTCAAAGTCTTGGATACGTCGTATAGGTCTAGAATAATACGGCATATTTGCTGTCAAATCAGTAGACTTTCTCGAACTCTTTATTTATTGTGACAATCCATCAATTTGAGATCGTTATTTTATTCTCGAGTATTAAATATAATTCTTGTTTTTTTATGTTGGTTTATTTGTCCTATAGTAGCCTTTAAAAGTTTATAAAGATGTATCCCTAAGGATATTTTCCGTTAAAGCTTTACATTTACAAGTACAAACCAAACACCTCTTGAAATAGGAAGATGAAAACATCAAATTACTCCAATAATATTGTGGTAAATATTTAATAATTCGCTCAATTGCTCGATCGTGATGAGTATTACTATCATAAGCCTGGCAAGGATACAATCAGCCACCACTAATGCGAGGCGTAACAAGGTTTTAAGGTATAATAGGTTTTTGTTATGGAAGGCTTTACGGTTGATCATTCTACAATCTTTCACCAGAAGTACCACTCCAACAAGGCAGCTGAAGCACACATACATGGCCGTAACGACGGAATAGACATGTGTGTTCGATCACATCCTCATTCGAATTTAACCAACGATTAGGATGAAGAATGATATAGGGTAGGAACCTTCTAACTTTCACCAATAGTAATAAACCAACAAGGCAGTTGTTGAGGAAATGCATTATCATGGCGTAACGAGCGGAATAGTACACTGTCGCTCGATCACATCCTCATTCGCGTAAAACCCATGGTTAATCATTAGGTGAGAGGGAAGTAAATTGTTGTTAAATAAAATCAAGATACAAATAGTTAAGCCTAAAGTGTACAAGTGGCTAAGACACTTTTTTCCGACCGTTACATGATTAGACACACCTATTTACAACGTCTGTCATCGATCAAAACAACAAACTAAGTTGGCGTTCCGTAACGGTCAACTTCTCAATCATCCCAAAACTTTACATACACTACAAGGCAAGTGGCGATATCTTCCACTTTGTACAATACTCTACATTGATTGATTTTTTTAGACGTATCAACGTATAATCGATCCTTCGTGTAATTCCTTTGGTAGTTTCGAAACGATTATCTTCAAACTTTCTTTCTCTCTCTTTGTATTTTTCTCATTTTTTTGATTTTTTTTATAACAATACTTCAAATCTCGGTGTAGTTTCACCATCTTCACGATCATAATAATTTGGATAATTTTCTTCGGTAGTACCTACGTTCTTCGGATTCACAAGTACTTGTGACGGCAGTAATATTATGAGTTTTGAATATAATATACATTCCCATTTGCCATGTGCAAATTTTCCACCGCACCCAAAGATTTAGAAAATAACACAAGACTCGGGAAATTTTTATATTTTAAAAACAATACTTTACCACTTTGAAGCAACTAGCCAATTGTAATTAAAACTTAATCTAACAGGGTAGGTTAAGGTGTAAGGGTGTAACGAAATAAATAGTTGGAGTTTAATTCTAAAGGATTGGCTCTACTTTTTCTAATAGTTTTACAATCTAAAGTGAGCAGTGGATAAGGTTTAAACGGGGGTTAAATAACCGGTATAGTTAGTTAATAAAGTCAAATGTAAAGGTGATTTGGGTGGAGACCTAAAATTTACCAATTTAATTAAGTTACTCAATTAAATCCTTAATTATCATTATTGTTCGGTCTCGAATAGATAATACCAAGCCAAGTTCTAATGGTCCATACCATCACGGCACACTCATATTTGTATGAATTTAGGTAATACAATTGGAAACGGAAGGTTAAATCCTCACAATATCTAAACAAGGGTTATTGTGTGCGGGTTATGTAACATGTAATTTCACAAAAGTATGCTTGAAATTTTTTAAATTTGAGCATAAGTTAAGCATTTTAGTGTGAAAAGAGGAACAAGTTATATTCTAATTCCATCCCCCCACTTGATATTATTCAACGCCCCGATGTAATATAAAACATTAAATATACGAGAATCTAAAAAGAATTAGAATAGAGTAACTCCCTGATATTTGCTCGATAGATTTCCATGTAGGTTTGGAGCATAGGGATTGTGTGTTGAAAGCGTCTTGAGAATCAAAGCCTCCAACATTTAAGATTTCCAAATTTGTAATACATCTCCACATCGTCGAATTTTCTTTTACGAGGTCCCTCTCCCATTGGGTTAAGTTCTCAGAAACAAATTGCAATTCATCTACGTGTATTCTTTTGGTTAGACTCGAAATAAATACTAAAAACTGTACAGGAAGTCATATTGCCGTGTCCAATCCTAGGATACGTCGTATTGCTACATGATACGTTGTATCATTTATGTATACGTCGTATAGAAGTGCTAAAAATAAAGACTGGATTAACAATACCCCCCCCCCCCCCCCCCCCCCCACCTCCCCCCCCCACCCTCCCCCCCCCCCCCCCCCACCCCCCCATCCACTCCCCCACCACCCCCCCCACCAAGGATAATCAATACGCCGTATTCGTGGGTTTGGATACGACGATAGACAGTCTGGGAAGCTAGACTCGATTAAAATTAAAAATACATTCCGGATTGTCTCCCGGCAAGACTTTTGGTTATAGGAAAAGTCTTTAAGGTTTGACTTTCCCATTTAATCACATCCTTATAAAAATAATTTAGGGTCGGAACAGGATGCCCCCCCCCCCAAATGGCACATACAAATTCTTGATTAGGAAAATAAATGGCATCTCTTTGTTAAGATGATTCCAAGTCATGATATTAAAATTTAATCCCTTGATAAAAGTTTCAGTTTTGAAAAAATTATTAGATGTTATCCATGACTTGTGGCTTTTCAAAAGCTTATTTGACCCCCATGTGCATAGGCACCAAATCGGTATATTACTTACATCCGGTAACAGTTTGACAGATAAATCTCCCAAAGAGTGTTCAATATTGATTTTATCATCATCATTGTCCTTATCCGATTTTAAATTATCGGGATAAACATCGTTGAAAGAAAATATATCATTAAAGTTTAAAACGTTTTGTGCCTCTTCATCACATTCAGAAAATGATGTTTCATCTTTCAAATTAAATTCATCGATATGTTGAGGGCTTAAAATCGGTTCAGTTAATAAATCTGATTTGGACGTTTGAGCATCATTGTAAACAATGGCTGGAAATTCATTCTCGAAATCTTTAAAGAAGTCTAAATCATCAAAATAACTGACCGTAGGCTTGGGTGATGGAAGCAAAGGCATATTGACTTTATCATTATCATTTTCTAATACATTTTTAAATTGCTTGTCAGAAATTATTTGTAACGAAAATGATTTTTGTCAAAAATTACTTGTAATCTTTTGAAAGAACTTGAAGGTGTGAATGAAGAGATCGAAAATATGCCATGCATCTTTCTTTTGCTTTTGACATCTTGTATTTGATTGCATGCACATCTTTTGTTTCAGAATTCAAGCTGCATTCCTTTACTAATTTGTTGGATGCATTCTCTGAATTACTGTCTTCTTTCTCAGAACAAGTGTTTTGTATGACAACTAAATCAACCTTCAATGAATCAACATTCAATGCTGGAATTGGATTTGAATGATCTTCTTGTGTTTGCATCAACTTCTTTTGTTTCAACAATTGTGGAGTTCGTTGTTGACGAAGAATTAACTCAAGCATGTATTTCCCGAGGGAATCCATGTTAAAGATCATTGCATCGTAAAATGATTGAGCATCATATCTTGTATAATTCTGCATTCGCACTTTGATTTCTGAACTGAAAGCATTTTCAAACGTTGTTCTGAGTTTTGTCAAAGTAGTCTTGCAATCAGTCTGAGAAATTGTTTCTTTGGTAAGATGATTTTCTAGTAAATCCAAGTCTTGAGAGAATGTTCTCTTGAAGATAGGCATGTTACCAAAATCTTGTAAAGTTTCTATGAGAAACTTGAGTTGTGAATGAATTGCTCGAAGACTGTTCATGCATTTAATTCTTGAAAGTTGTGTCTTGTCTTGAACTTTAGAAGTTGAACACAAAGAAGCTGTGTCATTTTGAAGAACACTTGATGTTTGTGTTTGCAAATTGGTATTGGTATTTGACATTGTGATGTTGTGAATGGATATCGGATCTTAAGTAGGTAAAGTGATTGTTGTAGACGCTGTTGAAGCCTATGAACTACAAGCACGAAACCACGACGAAACCACAAAAAAATTACAAACACGAAAACTAACAAACACTAAACCCACCCGTGGCGAATGATACCAAATGTTATCCCAAAAGCTTAATCCATTTCACAACAATAAGCTATACCAATAAGCAAAAACTAGAAAAGAGATAAGAGAAAAGTTGGAAGATTTATTAGAGAGAAACTAGAGAGGTGGAAGATTACACACACACACAAACTATGCAAATGGTAACCAACACCCTCTCCATGTGTGGAGAGGGTTCTATTTATACCCTTGAGCCATGAGAGGCATGTGGGCTTTCTAACTTGGGCCGGGCTTGGCTTTTCTTGGGCTTTAAGCCCGAAACACGGACAATATTAGATTACAATCCAAGCCCGTTGAACCCGACTAGCCTATTACTTAACAAGACTAATTACGACTAATAAGACCGATAACATTCTTGTTCGACTTATATAAAATTAAGGCTAACACTTACCAATGGAATAAAAACGTACTCGTTGATACCAAGGTCACCTTATGGCTCAACTAAGCTCATTAATCTAAAGGCAAAGATAGGTCAATATTTTTGATCCTATGATTCTAGATATATAAATTGCAATATGGAGAGCTATCCCGGACTCTTAGCCTACGCCCAAACAACACCGAAGTTGCAGCGCATTAAATATGTAGGACTAGACCCAGTTGAATGATAGGTCGCATACTTAAGCACGTAAATGAATATAAATTGATAAACATAAACAACAATAAATGATAAATTAAGCAATCGAGATAAACAAACCAAACATTAGATCTTTATAAGTATTAGCCGATAGTCATTATAAAAATACACACGGTTTGATATATGAACGATTAAAGTAAAGAAACCTCGATCAAACGCGTATTCGGTTGCGCGAAGATTACAAGAGTTTTCCTATGATCTTGAGGCTCTTTTCTGACCTTCTATGCTCTTCTGATCATCTCTCGGTCGACTTGGTGGTTTAGGGATTCACTTGCATACCTAAAACTGAGTTTTAGATCGTCTATTTATATAGTCTGGTAGTCGGTTTGATACGCCGTATCCATCCATGTGGGATACGGCGTATTGGGATTTCTTGGAGTAAGGACCATGTTTGATATCTTCCAGAATCTTCGTGTATAATAAACATTAAATACGGCGTATTGAAGTTCATGAATACGGCGTATTAATCTTCATTCCTTTTGTGGTCTTTGGTGAAGGCAGGCACGGATACGTCGTTTCTTCTTGATGGATACGGCGTATTGGTCTTCAGAATAGTAATCTTCAAAATATCTTCATTTAAGCTCCAAAATGCGCGCCTTTTGCTATGTTTCACCAATTACTCCATAATTACTGCAATTCTCAAATATAAACGATTATGTAACAATTCTTTGCAATAACTATACAAAATGGGTTAATATCATGGGATAAACGATGCTATAAAATAGACGTTATTTGATGTCATCAAAGTTCAAAGTCAGTCTCTTCCCACCTGAGGGTCAAAAAAAATTCGAGAAATTAGGGTTTCAAAACTAGGATTTTCCTAAGAACCGAAAATGTCTAGAACCAAAAATGCCTAGAACCGAAAATGCCTAGAACCGAAAATGTCTTGGTCGAAAATGAAATTCGGTGAAATATGATTTGTCTTATTTCGCAGGAATGTTACACAACATATTTCGCATGACTGTTACACAACATATTTCACATGACTGTTATACAACATATTTCGCATGCTTATGAAAATTTTGGCAGAGTTTTCTTTCTAGATTATGTCATATTTTTCAATAATGTAACACCTGTAATATTTCGTACAACTTATTTCACATGAACATAAATCTTACACACTTATTGAAGTATACATGATATCATAACACAAGCATGGATGATTGGGTTGGCAATTATCTAGAGACAGAAAGTGAGGTTTCTAGTGAGAGAAAAACCAAATGAAAGCTTTGTGATAAAATGAACAACCAACCCCTTCC
>BQNB010122476.1:0-20278 GCA_026074375.1 Tanacetum coccineum
ATCTTTGTTATTTTGGATTCTTCCAAGGTAACAAACACTTTACTACGTAAAGAATCGATCAAGGCGTGGGATCAACAATAATTTAGGAATTAGTAATTACATGACCAAATTAAATGTATGGTTATTAATGCTGTCAAATCTGCCACTTAAATAAGAAAAAGTTGTTACAAAACATTTAATGTAGTCAAACCTGCCACTTAAATGTTTCTAACCACCTATTTAATTCTAACCACTAAAAAAGTCAGGGAAAAGCAGTGGCTAAATGGGTGTACACTCCGTACCTCCAAACTCATTTCCAAGTATGATTCGATTCTCACAAATTTTCAACAATCCTCCCCAATTTAGTACAATTCCTTTGCATGAAAAATTGAATAATAAACAAAACAAGTGCATAAATGAAAATGTCCTGATGATTGAATTTTCATCTTAGTAAATTACACGTTTAAATATTCGAGAATCAAGGTGTTCTAAGAATTGAACGCTTCAACTCATTTGAATACTTGAAGATAAAATACACACAAGTTTTCAAACACATAAAAAACTCCCGACACTATACAAGCCATGTGTTCCATATCCAATTCATAAATGTTGTAAGAGCCAAAGTCCATGCTCCCTGAAGCGGAAAAACCTTAACATTTACACAGGTGGTTCCTTTTTATTCATGCTCATGCTAAGCACTTTTTCAAAGAAATTAACCATTGAGAAGTAAAGACTTCATCCTCCTTTTCAGCAGGTTCCAAGCACATCCTTGGGATGATACGTAAATACATGTGCTTTAGTTCTCTGAACGTTCAGCTTTCCACATTGAACTCAGCTACCAAGTTTCCTTAGTAGGGAGATGGATGTCTTAGCATTCAGCGACTTAGTTGGACTTTAATCCCATCCCTTCAGCAGACTTTATAACCAAGTCTCTAGCCACTCCCTTTGTTAAGTAATCAGCTAAGTTTTGTTGAGACCTCACAAACTATATAGATACCACCCCATTCGTGATCATCTCACGAATCACGTTATGCCTGACACCTAAGTGTGTAGACTTCCCATTGTACATCTGGCTATAAGCCTTTGCCAATGTAGCAGCACTATCACAGCGGATAAAAATAGGTTCTATAGGTTTGTACCACAATGGAATCTCAAGGATTAGGTTTCTCAACCATTCAGCTTCCTTACCAGTAGTTGCTAAAGCAAAAAATTCAGATTCCATTGTTGAACCAGTGATGCAAGTTTGTTTCTTGGATGGCCAAGAAATTGCACCTCCACCAAGCAAGAATACCCTGGTAGATGAATTGTCTTTAGTGTTGCTAATCCAGCTTGCATCAATGTAACCTTCCAACATTGAAGGATAACCAGTATATGTCAATCTATAGTCCATGGTTTTCTTTAAGTACTTCAATACCCGTTGAATTGCTTGCCAGTGCTGAGTACCAGGATTACTAGTATACCTGCTTAGTTTACCCACTGCAAAAGCAATATCAAGCCTTGTACAAGTCATGGCATACATTAGGCAGCCAATCATCCTAGAATAGTCAAGTTAAGATACAGCCTGGCCATTATTGGGCATCAGCTTCTTACTTATATCCATAGGAGTACTTACTGGAGTGCAATCAAAGTAATTGAATTTCTTCAGTACCTTCTCAATATAATGAGACTGAGAAATTGCTATTCCATTACTTTTATGTTTAATTCTAATACCAAGGATAACATCAGCCTCCCCCATGTCCTTCATAGAGAACCTTGATAACAAGAATTACTTTGTCAGGTCAACCTAAACTTAGAAGTGTCAAAGATCAACATGTCATTAACATATAGACAAATGAGGACTCCTTTATCAGATTCATCAAATTTGCTATATACTCATTTATCAGCTTGGTTAAGTAAATAACCATTAGACAAAACCACTTCATCAAACTTTTGATGCCATTGCTTAGGTTCCTGCTTCAGTCCATAAAGAGACTTAATCAGTTTACATACCTTGTTTTCATTGCCAGGCATAATGAAGCCATGAGGTTGGTTCATATAGACCTCCTCATCTAAGTCACCATTTAAGAAAGTTGTCTTCACATCCATCTAATGAATAACCAGATTGTGAATTGATGCCATAGCAATCAACATTCTTATGGTACTGATACGTGCCACTAGAGCATAAGTATCAAAGTAGTCTATCCCCAACTTTTGTTTAAAGCCCTGAATGACTAGCCTTGCTGTAACACCCCCAAATTGGGTCGTAGTGGAATAATGTGTATCGGAGCGTTACTTTATAGATCAATAGCACAAGATATGAGAACGACCTCTAAAAGAGTCGTTTGAAATACGATACATTGGATTTATTAAAATTGTTTAATACAAAGCACAACGGCTTAAATTGTTCAACATTGAAATAACAAGATTTTAGATCATAACAAATATCCCAAGATGTAATGACTCCAAATCTTTTATGCATGACTCCCCAAAAGAGTATCCCCAATGTATCCTTAGCACCTCGTGCCTCATTGACCTGAGAAAACATGCTTTAAAACGTCAACATAAAGTTGGTGAATTCATAGGTTTATGTAAAATGTAATGTAGGACCGCAAGATTTTCCCCGTGATAATGCAACAGATGCAACCATCACAAAATGTAATTACGTTTCCCTAAGCTCATGACACTGAAGCTCGACATGTATGAAATGCAACATAAATTGCCAACATTGCCCGTGATGATGTTCTAACCCGCAACATCCTAAATCCGACATGGTATACGTCCGTTGTCCGGTAAACCGGCATAGTGAGCGCTACTCACCCGAACGGGGATGTCAATCCCAAATAGATCTATTTATAACATTCACGCTCACACAAAGTAATTGACAGTTCATGATAATGGGCTTAGAGGGTTATCGCTACTTAGGCAAACACGTAATCATGTAAAAATGTACACTTGCGTCCAATCGTAAAACAATGCATGTTTCTCACCCCAAAAGTTGTAAATCATTGATATAGTAAAACATGGGGCTATGAACTCACCTTAGTGAATAAACTAGAGTATATGAATCAAGTGAATGAAAACGTCACGGATATGACCGAGTGCAACCTAATTAAATATAGGTCGTATAAGTACCATGTACTTTGAGTAACTAATACCACATATAATTCTATATAGTTACATCACCACCTAAAAGTGTTTGTTTAATTTATAAAATTAAACACTTTAATTTGTACTTGTAAAATAAGTATTCATGTATTCGTGTTCGTAAAAATGGTATACTTGTCCAACAATTCGTTATTTGCCAAAAATATTTGATGTCATATTTATATAACTCCATTATATAAATGCTTTAATTATTTGAGAAAATAATATTTAAAAACGTTATAAATATCACTTTAGTAAAAACGTTATTTCTCTCTCGTTTTAAATATGTTATTTATATCTGTGACTTCGTTTTTGAATGTTTTAGTCAAATATCATATTTGCAATATTATAATCACTAATGAACAATAACTTTAATAATATTTTATAAATTATATAAAACTACTTTTATATAATTAATCGTTATAACTTAAAAACGTCGTAACTTATTCGTTTTAATCCCGTTTTCTTCGTACTTTACATGTATGGATTCATATTTGAAAAATATAATCAAATATTACATTTATTATATTCATATTTACTGTTATGAACAGTAACAGTAAGTGTAGATTTATAAAAATACTTTTTATAAATTTTAATTGTCGAAATCGTATATTTATCGTATCCTATTCGTTATAATTCGGTTTTTAGTGATTCTTATGTCAATGGCTTCATAATTCAATTTTCTATCATCTAACATAGTCCATGTCTACTGTTTGTTTATGTAAAAAAATTTAGTTTTGAAAAAAATTACTTTTATAAGTTACTTTTGTTTATTTTATTACATAAACATGAAAAAGTCATAACTAGTTCAATATCCATTGGTTTTTCAAGTTTCTTACCTTTTTAGAATCCTTACAATATCTAATTTTACAAGAAAATATAAAAGAAATATCTCAGATTCGAAATCATATAGTTTTTATAAAAACACTTTTATACGCATAATCTCGTAAAAATCATAACTCCTTCGTTATTTATCGGATTTTCAAGTTTTTTATGTGCTTACGATACTTATGAGATGTACTATTTTTATAAAATATAAAATAAAGTGTCAATTTGTTTGAATGAACAGTAGCATATAAAATATTAATTAACTCATTTTATACACTTTTAAACTTTATAAAATTACCGCAAGTCTTCTAATTTATAAATTAACATCCATGGTATATAATTTAAGTCCTCTACATTGTGTCCATCATAATAGGTCCATATTGTCCAAGAAAATTGTCCAACATATTTATTTACTTATCTAAACTTTATAATCAAATAAATAATCAATACTTGACAAATAATTATATAAACTATCCATTGCTTGTAAATCTTTGTTTTAAACATATTAACATATTTAAAACATCATCTTAACCATACACAAAATAATTTCGTGTATGTATACATATGGTTTTTATCTTATAAACTTTAATAAGAAAACCTAGGTGAGGTAAACCTTAGATGAGTGTAGGATGATTGTTGAACAATACTAAACCCCACCAAATAAACCCTAATTCGAAAATGGAAGTAGAAAACCCTAATTTCTTCAAGAAACCCTAATTTCACACCTTCCTTGTTTAACCCTTATATAAACCAAACCAAGCTTCCAAGACACATTGTATATGATTAACAATGACCCTTAAACACTTGTATTAGCTTAGAAATCAAAAACTATGATTATGTATGTGAGTGGGAGTGATGCTGTGGGTTTATAGGAGCTTCAAAGTAGGTTTCTTCTTGGTTCTTGTTTAACTATCTGTTGTGTGTGTGATACTAACACTTTATGGCTCCTATTTATAGCAAGCCCTAGCTTTAGAAACCACTCTTCTACAAGCTTGCATGGTTTTGGTCTTCTTGTGTGTGTGTGTCTGGTTTTGCCAACAAAAGGAGGGGATAAAATAGTTGTTTAATGGTTAAGTACAATGCTAGGGTTAGGGACATGTCTTTGCTTTATGTAAGAATGATTTGACTACTCTTAACATGCTTGTTCTTGGTCTCCTCTTTTCCTTGTGGTTCTTGCTGTGTATATGATGTGAGCTTGTGCACAAAGAAAAGGCAAAAGTGGTTCTTTGATCCATTGGATAACAACTAGTATTGTTTATTCAAGTTAGTGGAGGTCTAGATGATTTAATTTCAAGTGTATGTGTGTTATATGTGTAGAATTTGGCTAGGGGCTGAATTAAACAAATGTTTATGAAGTTTTTGGGTATTATGGGTATTAGTGGGTATTTGTTGAAGTGTAGGTGGGTTTATGGTTTGCCATGCATGCAAAAGTGTAGTTTTATTACGTTACATAAACGTTTTACGTAACCAATAAATATAAAAAGCGTAAAGTTATAAATTATCATCCTAATAACTTTATAACACTTGATGTAAACATTTAATTATTTGATGCCCGTTTACGTTAAATGCTCATTTTTAGTTTACGCGATTTAACTTAACGGTAAAAATTAAAAGTAAACGCACAAAAGCCTAAAAATAAATAATTGAATAAATGAAGTCGTAAATGACCTGAAAAAGTGAAATGTTACAGTCTCCTCCTGTTAGAAGAGCCTTGTCCCCAAGGCTCAAGTCGCAACACTTGACGAAGGTACGGGTTTAGTGAAGAGGTGTGGATACTTCTTTTGAAATTGGTCTTTACGTTCCCATGTGAACTCAAGACCTATCCTCGAGTTCCATCGAACCTTGACAATTTGGATACGGCTTTGCTTCAACCATTTGACTTCTCGATCCATGATCTCTACGGGTTCCTCTACAAAATGGAGCTTGTCATCAACATGAAGTCCTTCCAATGGAACGGCTAATGGTTCGTCGGAATAACATTTCTTCAAGTTGGATACATGAAATGTATTGTGAACCCTACTCAACTCTTGAGGAAGCTCAAGCTTGTAAGCAACGGATCTAACCTTTTCCAGCACCTTAAAGGGTCCAACATATCTAGGGTTTAATTTTCCCCGTTTGCCAAAACGTACGACCCCTTTCCAAGGTGAAACTTTGAGCATAACTCTATCCCCAACTTGAAACTCCATCGGCTTACGCTTTAAATCGGCGTAACTCTTTTGTCGGTCACGAGCGGCTTGCATTCTTTGCTTGATCTGAATGACCTTCTCAGTTGTCTTTTGGACTATTTCTGGACCGGTGAGTTGAACTTGTCCAACCTCGGCCCAACAAACAGGTGAATGACACTTTCGACTATAAAGTGCTTCAAATGGTGCATCCTTGATACTAGCGTGATAACTATTGCTGTAAGAAAACTCAACTAGTGGCAAGTGTTTAACCCAACCATTTCCAAAGTCGATCACACAAGCACGTAGCATATCCTCGAGAGTTTGGATAGTTCTCTCGCTTTGTCCATCAGTTTGTGGATGGTACGCAATACACATATCTAAATTAGTACCCAAAGCCTTCTGAAGTGACCTCCAGAAATTTAAAGCGAATCTAGGGTCACGATCACAAATGATCAAGATAGGTATTCCATGCCTTGTGACTACCTCCTTTAGGTACATCCTTGCCAACTTCTCCATGGGGTCAGTTTCCCTCATTGGTATGAAGATTGAAGACTTTGTAAGTCGGTCAACAATCACCCAAATGGTGTCATAGCCTTGCGATGACTTAGGAAGCTTTGTGATAAAATCCATTATGATGTTATCCCACTTCTATTGGGGTATCTCGGGTTGTACCAACAAACCCGATGGCCTTTGATGTTCGGCCTTGACCCTAGCACATGTCAAACATTTGCTAACATAGGTGGCGATGTAGGCATTCATATTGGGCCACCAATATAGCTTCTTTATGTCTTGGTACATCTTGTCGGAACCCGGATGGATGGAGTATTTTGATTTGTGGGACTCGTGCATGATCACAGTCCTCAAGTCACCATAACATGGTAACCAACTCTTGACGTTTAAGCATAAGGTTCCATCGGCGTAGGGGCTTCAACTTCTCCTTTGGTATATCTTTCCTGATCATACCTCCTACATCTTCGTTCTTGAGATTCTTTGGTTTCTGTGCTTTAGTTTGAGCATTTAAGATTTGTTTGGGAAGATCTAAACTAATAGTCATAACTAAACTCAGACTCTTAATGGTTTAATTTGCTCTTTGCTGCTCAAAGCATCAGCAACCACATTTTCCTTCCCCGGGTGATAACGGATCTCACAATCGTAGTCACTGAGCAACTCTAACCAACGACGTTGCCTCATATTCAACTCCTTTTGGTCTAGTATGTGTTGTAGACTCTTATGATCCGTGAACACCGTATACTTGGTTCCATACAGGTAGTGCCTCCAAATCTTCAGAGCAAACACCACTGAACCAAGTTCTAAATCATGAGTAGTATAATTTTTCTAATGAATCTTCAACTGGCGTGATGCGTAAGCAATTACCTTCTCATTTTGCATCAACATCGCACCCAATCCTTTATGTGATGCATCACAATAAACAATAAAGTTCTTAGCTCCTTGTGGGAGAGCTAAGATAGGTGCGCTACATAACTTATTCATCAATGTCTGAAAAGCTGCTTCCTGCTTGTCACCCCATTCAGAGGCGACTTTCTTCTGAGTAAGTTTGGTCATTGGCTACGATTTTTGAAAACCCTTCAATGAATCTTTGGTAGTATCCAGCAAGACCTAAAAATTGACGAATCTCCGTTGGTGTTTTAGGAGACGCCCAATCTTTAATAGATTTAATTTTGGCAGGATCCACGTGAATGCCTTGACAGTCAATCACATGACCGAGAAATTTTACCTCAGGAATCCAAAATTCACATTTTGAAAACTTAGCATATAACTCCTCCTTCTTAAGCAGTTCTAGAATTGCCTTAAGGTGTTCTTCATGTTCCTTCTTGTTCTTTGAATAAATTAGTATATTGTCAATGAAGACAATTATAAATTTATCCAAGTATGGTTTGCACACTCAGTTCATGAGGTCCATGAATACCGCAGGTGCATTTGTCAAACCAAATGGCATTACTTGGAACTCATAATGACCATACCGAGTCCTAAATCCCATCTTCAGAATATCCTCTTCTCGTACTCTAAGCTGATGATAACCCAACCGTAAATCTATCTTCGAATAAACACTGGACCCTTGTAGTTGGTCAAATAAGTCATCAATCCTTGGGAGAGGATAACGATTCTTCACCGTCAGTTTATTCAATTCTCGGTAGTCGATGCACATCCGGAATGATCCATCCTTCTTTTTGACAAACAAGACCAGAGCTCCCCAAGGTGAGGAATTGGGTCTTATAAAGCCATTGTCGGATAGCTCTCGCAGTTGCTCTGACAACTCTTTCATCTCGGAAGGAGCCAATTGATAAGGTGCTCGTGCTACAGGTGTAGCACCAGGTACCAAATCGATCTGGAATTCCACTTGTCGAGTCGGTGGAAGACCCAACAAATCTTCAGGAAATACTTTAGGAAAATCTCGAACGATTGGTATGTCCTCAAGTCACTTCTCTCCTGACTTGTCTTCAATATCCTTTGTAGTAACATGTGCCAAAAAGACATGATGTCCTTTCAATAAATATTTATGAGTTTTGGTGCATGAAATGATGTTCAAACGAGTCTCGTTTCCCTGATTACTTCCGTCACCATGAATGATTAAGGTTTCATTTCCCCAGGGAATACGAACGATCTTCTCGGCACAATCAATGACAACATGGTACTTTTCCAACCAATCCATACCAACTATGACGTCAAAACTACCAAGTTCTATGGGCATTAAGTTAGTGTTGAAGGGATGATCTAAGAAGTTTAATGTACAACCCCGAATGATAGTGTTTATCCTAATTATTTTCCCGTCGGCTAGTTCAACATCGTAATAATGGTCTAATGTAGTTGGTGTGATATAAATTAGGGAGCAAAATGTAGTAGATACAAAACTCCTATCAGCACCAGTATCAAATAGGATAGAAGCATAACGGTTGTTTAGAAGGAACGTACCTGTAACAACGTTGGAGTCTGGGTTTGTCCCCGCATTACCCACCACGTACACTTTTGCTGAGGCATTGCCATTCCCACCTTGATTACCACGGTTTTTATTCTTCAAACAGTCTCTCTTGAAATGCCCCTAAACACCACACTCATAGCAAGTGCCAACATTCTGAGTCATTCCGGAGTTCCCACAATTGTTATTACTACCATTAGGACCAGAACTCCTACAGTCACGAGCCAGATGGCCGATCTTCTTGCACTTATTACACCTGGGAGCACATGGACCTTTGTGGTGATAGTTGCATTTTGTACACAAGGGTAATGATCCCGTGTACTCCCTCTTTTCACCAGGCCCAGTAGTGTAAGCCCTCCTAGTGTTTTGCCTCTTGTTTTGTTGTTGGTGCCCCTGATTGTTTCCAGCATTAAACTCCAACTTCCTCTTTTTCTCAGCTTATCTTTCAGCAATAGTGAGGACTTTTTGATCCATCTGTTCGTTAGCAAACTCAATTGCTTTCTCTATCGTCTTGGGTTGATATGACATTACGTTTCCCCGAATCATATCAGGAAGTCCACCAACATATTTCTCAACTTCATCTAATTCTTTGTGGAACATCCTTCCACACATTCGTGCAAGCTCTTGAAAATGTATAGTGTAACTTGCGACATCAGTACCCTTTACTTTTAGGTTCTAGAGCTCAATTTTCAACTTCTTGATTTCACCCCTTAGGCAGTACTTGACTGTCATCATCTTCTTTAGTGCCTTCCAGTCCATAGCATAAGCAACATCTTGAGTAACAGTCTTCATGTGGGAGTTCCACCATGTCAGAGCATTTACAAAGAAAGTGCAAGTAGCAAACTTAACTTGGTTCTCCATAGCACAATTGCTGATATAAAACACTGATTCCATCTTCTCGAACCATTGTGACAACACAACCACTCCTTCAGTACCCTTAAAAGAAAGGGGCTTGAAATTTAGATAATCCTTGTATGTATACTCACGCGGAGTGCGTACAGTTCCTCTAATTCCAGTGTCAGAATTGTGGCTTTCGTTGCCCTGACCATTAGTGCTATTTTGAAGAGTTTCATGATTAGCAAGTGCCGCTGACACTCTTGCTTCGATTAGCTATTCAACAGCAGCAGCTGTCATAGGGGTAGCAGCCGCATCCCTTACAGCAGCAGTAGCAGCAGCCCTTGCAGTAGCAGAGGATCTTCTTAGCGGCATATTGTTCTAATCACAACAATATAAAACACATGAGTTTTTATAAACATCACAACATGACATGGGTACAACATATATATAACAAGATCACATCACACAGTGATTATATAACATGACTGGGATCACAACACATAACAGAATTGAGATCGACATAACATAATACAACACATTATATATAACAAGATCACATCACACAGTGATTATATAACATGACTAGGATCACAACACATAATAGAATTGAGATCGACATGACATAATACAATACATCATATATAACTGGAAAACATACATGATTGTCTAATACAAGAAATGGAAATACAAGTCCTACTGCCGTGCTAACTGGGCATATAACCCCATAATACTTAGCTGGCTAACATAATGATAGCTATGAATACGACATAAGAAGTGTAAACCTAGGCAGAACTACCAGCGCCCTCGCGATCATCTGCATGAGTCTAATCTCTAGCCTAAAGTGCCTGAATCTATCCTAATGCTGCTGACAACTCTCCCTGTAGTGATAAAACCTGTGCAATCAATGTTGTCATCAGTGACTCCTATGAGGCGATACGGTAATCCTTCATCTGAGTATGAGTCCTATATGCTTGTAGTTCATAGTGAACTGCCGAACTCAACCCAACGGAATGTGCCCAAGCCTCTCGGGAAACCAGGGCCTCCTGATCCAACAGTCATGCAGTCTTAGAGTGAAACTGTCTATCCTCGACCAATCCATCGACTCTCTGAAACAACCTCGGCTCTCTAACGTCTGGTTTCAGCATCTAGAGTGCCGATAAGCCCATAATCTATCCCATGACCTCCAGTAGGTCTAGGAGCAGCAGTTAAACTCTCCCCCACCTCATACCTTGATGTGAGAGCAGTCAGACATAACCTCTTATAAGGTGGTAACTCGGCCTCGGGAATGTCCTTCATACGGTCGACTAGTGGTGGCAGTGACGTTCTGATATTGGTATCCATAGTGCCGTTAAAACCCATAATCCGTTCTATGACCTCCAGTAGGTGTAGGGGCAGCAGTCGAACTCTCCCCCCCTCATACCTTAATGTGAGAGTAGTCAGACATAACCTCTTACGAGGTGGTAACTCGGCCTCGAGAATGTCCTCCCTACGATTAACTAGTGGTGGTATGAACAAGTGACGGGTGGTGGTAGTGGTCGATGATTGTATTGGTAATGATGTGGTAATTTTGGTGGTAAATGTCAGTGAGTTGGTGTTGAGGTGGTAATAGTGGATGATGGAATGTAGTGGTTGATGAGTAGGATGGTGATGGGCTCCAATCTACAATGGCAGCTTGAAGCCTTGGCGTGCACACACATGGTTAGGATATCCATTTGGGTGAGGTACTTATAGGACAGTGGTGATGATGGGAAGTGCAGGTCAGCTAAACAAAATGCATTCCTCTACGAGGGTGGTGATAGTGAGATGGTAGTGGTGATGGTTGGGTGGTGGTGGTAAGGTATCGAATCTCTTCGACCTTCCTCTCTGGATGGAAAAGGAATAGGTGATTCGGTTCGGATAGATATTACTAACAGTGTTCCTCTGGGTGATGGTATGGTGTGTGCAAGGCCTCATCAGTCTCAAATGCCTCTGTATCCCAAGCTAAGGGAATAGGATCAACAATAGGTATAGTAGGAGAGTCGGCCGAAGCTAGGTGCTACCATTCCAGCCTCGTTGGGGATTTACGACCCGGGAAAGCTCTATACTACTTCTCGGTATCATTGATTCCGCTTTTAGACTATTCTTACTATGTATTTATTATATTATATATATTTTAAGGTATAGTCAGAGCTGATCAGTCCTCCTCCGGATCCTCCTCCGGGTCAGAGTCCGCCACATAGCCTAGTGATAGGGCTACGGGTGAGGCATCAACGGGTAGAGGCTGGTCCTCCCAGGGTGCCTCATCATCGGATGGCACTAAGTACTCGGGGTACTTAGGCTCAGGTACGTATGGTACCTCGGTAGGTGAAGGTGGTGCTCAGGACCGAGTACGTAGTCGGGAGATGGCGGAGCTACCGGCTGCATAGGGAGTCTATCGTATCCGTATACAATGACTCGTGGAGAACCTCCATCAGACAACTCCTCATCAGCTCCCCAAAAGATTCTCCCTGGCTCGGAATCAGTGTAGACAGATGTGTAGGGGACTGTAGAAGCTGAAGACATGACAGAATCTGTAACACTCAAATAGAGTTTACATTAGTACATATATAAGACCCATAATAATATACTTAATATATTATAAATACGTATGTGAACCATGCAACATCTAGTATACTCAACTAATGCAACAAGTAGTGTATGAATGAATGTCCCATAAAAACCCCTTTTTATGATGCAATGTTTGAAAACAGTTATAGTCCAAGTAAAAACATTTAACCTGGTTGGCTCTGATACCAATCTATAACACCCCCAAATTGGGTCACAGTGGAATAATGTGTCCGGGAGCGTTACTTCATAGATCAATAGCATAAGATATGAGAACGACCTCTAAAAGAGTCGTTTGAAATACGATACATTGGATTTATTGAAATTGTTTAATACAAAGCACAACGGCTTAAATTGTTCAACATTGAAATAACAAGATTTTAGATCATAACAAATATCCCAAGATGTAATGACTCCAAATCTTTTATGCATGACTCCCCAAAAGAGTATCCCCAATGTATCCTTAGCACCGCGTGCCTTATTGACCTGAGAAAATATGCTTTAAAACGTCAACATAAAGTTGGTGAATTCATAGGTTTATGTAAAATGTAATGTAGGACTGCAAGATTTTCCCGGTGATAATGCAACAGATGCAAACATCACAAAAATGTAATTACATTTCCCTAAGCTAATAACACTGAATCTCGACATGTATGAATTGCAATATAAATTGCAAACATTGCCCGTGATGATGTTCTAACCCGCAACATCCTAAATCCGACATGGTATACGTCCGTTGTCCGGTAAACCGGAACAGTGAGCGCTACTCACCCGAACGAGGATGTCAATCCCAAATAGATCTATTTATAACACTCGCGCTTACAATCCAGTAATTGACAATTCATGATAGTGGGCTCAGTGGGTTATCGCTACTTAGGCAAACATGTAATCATTGCATAAAATGTTCACTTGCGTCCAATTTGTAAAACAAAGCATGTTCTCACCTCAAAAATGTAAATCATTTAAACAAATGTAAATCATTTAAACAAATATAAATCATGGGGCTATGAACTCACCTCAATAGGTAGTTCTTCGCGTATAGCAAAAATACCAAAGATGGTAAGTAAGCGTCACCGTCAAATACCTAAGTAAATACGGTCAAGTCTTAGTCTACTAGTTTAGGCTAACGAATCTTGTATAAACTACAATAATTTGCTAGTTTATATATACTGTTATCTCTTGTGTGGTGCACACATTTAATGTATTCATCTTCCTCGTTTGCTCTTAGGAATATGTACGACTATATGCTTTTAAGTATACCCGGTGTAAAAGTATTAATAATAAATATACGTATTTATTATTCACGTGTTTTAGTTGTATAAGTTTCTACATTATGCTCCGACTAGTCCGACACCTTAAGTGTTTATTAAATTCACTTATGTTCACAAAATACCCTTAGGTTTTCCATATTTACGACAACAATCCCTATGTTTATGAAAATAGAATATTTACATTTTAAACCATTAGGTTTCCATGTTTACACCTTTAGCCCTTTAACTTTAGAAAATTGACACTTTTGGTCCTTATACTTTCAAAACAGTCCCTTATGTTTCAGAAGTGACAAAAACAGTCCCTAGACTTTATAAAATCAGTTTTGACCAATTTTACCCTTAAGTTCCAAGTTTTATTTTAAGTCCAAATAAGTTTTAAAAAGTGCAAAAGGCTTTATTAGCTTCTAATAAGCTGTATCAACTTATAAATAAGCTCAGACGAGCTTATTTAAGCTAATTGGGCTTTTTAGGTTCGTTAAAGCCCCTTAAGCAATTTAAAGGTCCATTATAGATTTCAAAAGCACAAAAACTCTCATTAAGCTCATTTAAGCTTAATGAAGCTGTTGAGCTGATTAATAAGCTCAGATAAGCTTATTTGAGCTTATTGGGCTCGTTAGCCCAATTAACTCAACCCGAATAGCTCCATAAGGCCTATTAGGGTTTTCTAACAATGTTTAACCTATTTTTCTAGCTTCAATAAGCTCCTTCAATTCTGTTTAAGCTGTTCTTAGCTTATGGCTTATTCTATAAGCCAATAAGCTCTCGGTAATGGGCTTTTGGGCCCATTATGAACCCGTTAAGGGTTTTACATGTTTAGGCTTGTTCAATTAAGGTCCATTGCACATTTTACCTTTTCAATAAACCCTAACTTTTGATTTAAGCTCATCAACTAAGCTGTTATAGACTTATCTCTAGCCGTTGGGACCTGTTATTGGGCCTCGCTTGTGGGCTGCCAAGCCTCATTATGACCAAAAGGGTCCTATAGGTTTTAGTAGTTGTGTTAGGGTTTTTTAATATTTCGGCATAGCATATTGACAGTTTATTTAACGGCATCATACTTAATCATGTTTTGGTAAAAACCATTAAGCTTATATTTGTCTTTACAATGGGTCTTGAACCCATGACGTGGCTAATCAAGTTCGCCAAAGTTGCTTTTTAAGCTCGTCTTCTACCACAAGGACATATCTATGGTTTCTTAATACCACTTTCAATGCGTTTCAACAAATCTACACCTCGTATTATATTCATTGTGTACGTCCCTTATTAGAGCAAAACGAGTAGTTAGGTGTTCATGTTAAGCAACATATACATGATTTCGTCATCTAAAAACTTCCAATAACCAAAGCCTCGACTCATATTGTACGTATGTTGAAATTTATCCAGTCCAACTTTTTTACAAGTTCACGTTTTAGTCTTTAGGTATACATCCACACAAGTCATATGGCATAATATTGACCATTTTACGAGTACATGGTTGTGCCCTGTTGGCAGACGAACATGTCAGCATTGTTAATCACAAGCTACAGTCTTAAATATATAGAAACATATCGTGTAGACACGAACCATATTCTAAGAAACTTACAAAAGGTCCTTGAATCTTGTTGGTGTCGAAGTGGTGATAACCCGGATACTAAACCCCAATCCTTGACTTATACCCGTACCTTCTGCCTTCTAAACCCTTATACGACATAAACCTACTCCTTGATCACTAGAAGTAACACAAGTCACTTGCTATGCAAGCTATGGTGAAGATTGTGAGGGTGTTGTTCTCAGCGTGTGTAGCAACCCGAACAAGAAGAGAAAACAATAGGGTTTGTTTGAGAGAGTGTTTAGTGTTTGCAAGAAGTGTTTTGCCAAGATAGGAGTGGGTTTATATAGGCCTAAGATTAGTTAGCTCACTTAGTCCCGATCTAATCCCAAACCGAGCCCTAATAGGTGGTTTCGGTTAGACCTAGTTAACCTCAAAAATGATTTTGCTAATACACATAGCTACATTCCTTATTCAGATCAATAATACATGATACTTAAGATTTAAGCAATCTTATGGTATATGTATGTGTGTACATGCCAAGAAAGGATCCCAATGTTGGTTTTATGTAACACAATGAGTATTAGGTTATTAGTGACTTTAAGGTCAAGCTTTTATTTAAAACTTTGTGTACAGGTATTAGTATAAGTTTAGATGATTTCTTGGTGATTAGGTAGGTGGCGGACTGAGTAGGATTATGGAGGGAAAGAAAGGTTTTGAAATATTATTCAGATCTTTTATGGATACACGTCTTAATTAAAGGGATCGTTGTACAGGATTGTGGTCTAAGTATCAATGGTTTATGGGTTTTGTTTTACCCTAAACTGGACATAAATGGATTATTAACACCACGACAAATGAATAATTTTTGTGTTTAAGGATTAAAAGTGGGTATTGGTTCTAGTCTAGGTATTTTCGGAGAGTGTGTCACTAAACGTATTTTATTGGAAACGTACTCCCTTTTACGTGACCAATAAAAATATAACGCGCAAAGTTAATATATTACTTCTAATAATTACTTTTCTTACTACATCAGTTATTGCATAGGCAGACTAAGTTTCATGAACGTAAAATGATGTTTTGTTAATCATTAGTAAAGTACTATAGATCGTCGCGAAGAAGATTTGTAGATCGTCATCTAAGAGTGTTGTGCACTTTCAACAAAAGCAACGTGGATCGTAGCTGAAGGGTTTCCTACTTTGTATCGTCTAAGCAATTAGTTTAAATATCATCTCGTTTCAAAGTTGTTCGTCGATTCAGTGGTCAAGCTCATTTTGTCATCCCCAGGCACATCAAAATTTTCATGAGTTAATACCCTTAACAAAAGTAAGAAAAGAAACTCATACTAATGACAAGTAATATACATCCCTTTTGAGACGTCGCAGTTATCACTTTGTACGAGCCATGAACATGGAGGGTAACCACGCGGACAAGTCTACACTCTATTGAAGTTTTACGTTTCTCTTAACGTGGGACAATTTTGGAAATGAAGCGATCGTCATGAGAAAAATGTCTTCGTCTTGTAAGTTCTTGCTTAAATTTCGCGATCGAAATTTTTTTAGGAGGGTAGATTTATAACACCCAAGAAATTTAAATATTTTAGTAATATATATGTACCCGTTTAAAAAAAATGGGTCGTAACGTAACGCTCATAATTTTTGTTAGTTACGTACTATTTGAGGATTCGATCTAAATTTTGAGGACAAAATTAATTTTTAAGGGTGATATAATTATAATAACCCGAAAAAAATAACACAACAATCATAATAATATTTAAATATGTGTATGATCAAAACAATTAAACGACTTGCTATTCTTATGTAATGTTCTGAAAAAAATATATTATGGAGCAATAAAGTATAATAATAACATCTATGTAAACAATTCGCATGTCTTATGAAAGGAAAGCGTTAAATAAATTATCGAGTCCGAGTTAGGCGTTTCATATTCTTAGCGGTTTACTAAGAGAATTAAGGGAGCCTAAAAATAAAACACAAAATGTGAAGACACATTTGAAACCAAGAGATCATATATTATAAAAGGAAAGTTAGAAATGATACATATTCCAACTTTGTTCAAACCGTTTCAAGAATATTAATAGAATAAATCAAAACGTATCAAGAAGATTAATAGAATAGAAGGCTAAGTCAAAGTATATCCATGAGTTTCGGCATCAATCAGTTACCAATTAATATATATACATCTCACACGTCCTTCATGGGTTCATCATATTTCATAATGGCAACATTAAAATATAATCATAAATAAAATGTATAACGCTTTTGAATGGCAGGTTACCTATGTACATCTTTCATACTATAAGTTTAATTTCGACTTGGGTTCTGGTTCGTGTTTACGGTTCAGTTTCGCTTCGTGTGTGGGTTAAGGTTTTGGTTTTCTTTGTTTGCTGGTGGATCGAGTTCGCGCTTGAGATTGGTGTATGAATCGGATTTGTGTTCGGCAGTTACAGTTTTTCCGTCTTGTTCGAGCTGTGTTAGTCACGTTTATTTTGTTTGTTTTGATCGTCGTTGTTCGGTTTGGAGGTCGTAAAACTTATGCAGTTCTATGTGCTTTTTGTTCTATGATCCTTAAAGTTACCAATGAGGTAATGAAAACAATACATTATGTCAACACAAATAAGTTGTAGTTAGGTAGTTAATTATCAAGAAAAATCATAAAAAGAGAAAAAAAAAGTTTTGAAAATGGGAAATCGGGTGTTTTATAACTTGTGATCTTTTAACTCTCTCAACAAAAATCTTTGCTACTTTTCAAAGGTTTAGTTTGGGGAAGTTTCAAGGTATTTGGTTATAAGGCATGTGATATTGCGTGAGGACACGCAATCGTTTAGTTTGGGGAATTTTGATAAGTGTAAAATACACATATCCGTTTGCACCTAAAATAACCCAATTAAACCCAAAACACAGTGAAAAATGGCAAAAATATGCTTGGTTTGTGTTTGTATGAATGCAGGTACGGATAAGACAAAAATCACAAGAAAACCGTCAAAAAACGGGCAAACACGGGCACGAGAACGGAAGAGCACAAAATGCAAAGCCAAAGCCAGGAAAAGTCAAAAAGTCAACTATGGGTCAACAGAAGTCAACTCACTAGAAGACAAATCCCAAAATATTCCATTTAAGTCCCTCAACTTTCCAAAAATCACACAAATGGTCCCTAAACCTAAATGGGCCATACCCGGATCCAAAAGCCCAAAACCCTAGCCCACTACCCTTTTATAAAATCACAAGGACCATTTCTGTCATTTATGAAAGTCCTTTTACACCTTACTCTTTTATAAACCAACCACAGGGACTAAAGTTGCAAAATGCCCAAAGTTTAAACGAATTACCCCAATTCAGTTATAAAAAAGGCGCCAATGCCTTTTTACTACTCATCGACTCCCCAAAATCACCCCATGGTCAAAACAAAGGGCCAATAGAAATTGAGGGTCAAGGACGACTATTCAAGGGATCATAAAGACAATGGCAGGGAGAAATAAGTCAATTCAAGGGTTTTCATTGGCTCACAAGCAAAGGCTTACTCGTGGCTATGGCAAAGAAGCACAAGGGGATGTTGATTTGACTCTTTAAGCTCTCACATAACAAAAACAAAGGCCTCACAACGGATTGCCACGTTGGCAATCCGTGTGATCCCAAAGAAAGATCCAACGGCTCTTAATCATTCCCTAATGATTGAAGGTATTCAAGGGATAAGATTAGAAGAGGCGTGGGAAGAGCTCAAGGGTCTGGAAGCTTTACCAAGAGGCTATAAATAGCTCACACTTCACACGCATTCAGGATGGAGTTTTTAATTAGTAGCTTTTAGTTTAGCTTAAATTTCGTTTTTAGCTTAATATAATTTAGTTTAAATTCCCTGTAATCTCCTTTTTAAATCATGTAATCATGTTTTTAGTTAATGGAATTCATGTTTTGTCTTTAAACAATCTGTCTCAATTACTTACAAAGTTTTCAATTAAATTTAAATCTCTTGTACTCTTCCTCATAAGCTCTTACAAGCTCACAATAAGCTCAAGAGCTCTCATAAGTCTTTAAGCTTATGATTGAGCTTAACTCAGCCTTAATCATACTTGTATCTAATAAACCAGCTTAAATTACCTTAACTTGTGGACAAATAAGCTATGGAAGGAGAGCTAGCTTTGGAAGAGCTCTCATGGACTATTACTGGCTTATTGAAAATAAGCCAGAGCTGTTGAATAAGCTTTCAGAGCATTTCATGCCTTGTTTAGCTAGGCTCATTGTAAGTTTTCTTTAATTTTCAGTTTTAGTTTAATAATTGCTTATTTAGCCTAGATTTGCTTATCTGCTTATTAATAGTGCTTATCTGTTTCTTATAGCTTATTTGTGCTTTAACTTGTTAATTAGTGCTTATAAACCATCTGCTTTAGCTTAGTATAGTTAGAATCTAGATTAGTGCTTAATTTGTCTTAAAAACCTTAAAAAACCTAAAAATTAGTTAGAATAGTCATAGATCTTTGATTTCCAATAATCCAGTTGTTAAATCATGTTAGTTAAGTTTGTTTTAAGCTAAATACTATCTGGTATCAAAGGTTTTAAAGCTAGAATTCATTTTCAAAAGTTTTTTAAATCTGTCATAGACCTAAAGGAGTGTTTGGTTTAACACACTTTGACCTTAAAAAGTCAAAGTAACTAGTGTCCATTGCTTGAGATAGTTTAAGGATCAGTTTAAATCATTAGAGAAGTAATTTTTAGAAGTTAGTTTGAAAAATTGAAAAAGTTAGAGTTTAATTTGAGTGATCCTGCACCAGGGGAGGTATTTACCTTAAGCTTTGTTATAGGATTTTGATTTGAGCTTCTTAGGCTTTAGACTTGTGTTACATTGTCATAAGACACTCTCAATAAGAGTGTTTAGTGTAGGTCTTTACACTTTAGTTGCCTGCAAATTTAGTTTTGGCCTTTGCCATTAGCACTAGCAGTAGTAACCTCAGTTACTACTGCTGTCCCTTTAATCTTCATTTCAGCTTTTGTTAGTAGAAGTTAGGATCTTAAAC
>BQNB010122477.1:0-16006 GCA_026074375.1 Tanacetum coccineum
AGAACTATTCCGAATGGGTAGATTATTTATGAAATGAGATGTGTGATGGAAAGTTTGGCGAAACGGGCTGTAGGTGCAGTATTGTTTCCGTAACAATGAGTTATACCTGAACAATGTTGTAAGCGTTATAGTAAAATGTTAGAATTGAATGTATCAATATGTATTTCTTCTTTTATGTGACTTATTGGTAACCATTTAAAAAAAAAAGTTGCCCCGTCGCAACGCGCGGGTATATTCCCACTCGTTAGTCCACTAATATGTCAAAACAAATATATATCCTTTCAATTTATTTACGAGTTTTAATGAAATCGTACTTTTTAATTTATTTTTTCTTCTTAATACTCGTAAAAATCCTTTTTTTGCATATAGTGACTTAGACTCCTGAGTCCGCCACTGAAGCTACATACTTGTCACTATTTAAGAGCACCAAGTGCAGTAACTTGCAATTTACAGTCATTTCAGCGTCACATCAGCTTTTTTCATCTAAATTGCATTTAACTTAACACACAACATCCATCTAACTTACACTTTTGAAACTCACAATTTTATTTTCTTTTATATTTTTTTCAAACAACAATATTTAATTTATTTAAATAAAAAAAAAATTACTGAAAAAAATAATACAAATTTCAAAAAAATTAGAAAAAATTACGTTAATTAATACTACAATACGATTATTATAAAACAATGTCAACGTCTACTAATTGTTGTGTCGGAAGTGGAATTGGCTTGAATTGTGGTGGCGGATTTGGTTGAACTTGTGGTGGATTTGTATAAAATTGTGGTGGATTTTGTTAAATATGTTGAAATTTTTGTTGAAGTGGTTGTTGAAGAAATTGTTCGTTTGTGAGATTTGGCATATTATATTGGCTACTAAACGAGGAAAATTGTGAGGACGATATTGGGTGTTGAGATGAAGGTGTTGCAGGATTTAAAAAATATGAGGAGTTTGGAGCTTAAGGCATCTCGAAGTGGTTATTGAAAAAATCATCATTTGGGTGAGACATTTTGGGATGTTTGAAATGTATGTAAAAGATTTTAAGTTTGCGTGTATAAAAATTGTAGTGTCAAAGTGGTTTATATAGAGAAAAGTTTGTGTTTAAAATTAAAGTAGTAAAATTAGAAATTGTTTTTTATTGAAAAACTAATCGTCGCATATGCAAGGGTCAAAAAACACCAAATTGATGCACGTGAGTTAATTGTTGATTGAAATGGCGAGAGGTGACTGACGAAGTAATCGGTGCAGTGACGAGCATCTGACGAAGAGCCACGTTGGATTGGCGAAGCCATCTTGCTACTCCACCGCGTGCTTTAAGAGATTTATGATGTTTAACCTTAGTTATGAGTTTACAAATTTATTGTACTATGCTTATTATTTCGTAAGCTTATCTTAAAACTTGTGAACTCGCACAAGTTTAAATATACTTTTCAAGTTTTAATTAAAAAAAAAGTTTATCAGATGCAAAAACCCCGTTATCGATCATATTGTGAAATTAAATGTTTTAAAACTCGGGTTGACCTGGTCGGTTGAACCGGCTTGGAGATCGAGCCGGATGTGATCGGGTTTTTGCTTGTTTGAGAACCGGATTGAACCCACGGTCTTCGTTGACCCAGGTTGACCCGGTTTGATTAAACCGGCCGGGTCATGACTTTAAAAAAAATCTAACAGAAGGTTTTTTTTTCATTAACCTTTCTAAGTTTAATTGACAATTTGAAGTGGTGATGACTAATGTTAATTAGAATATAGTTAAAATGAACTTAAAAGACTAAATAATATTGTCTTATTATAATATATTATAACTTAAAATCATAAGTTTAATTTGTTGCTTTTGCAAATCTTTATTATAATTGTATAAAAATGGAATTTAAAAATGAAAGCTTATCAGTAAAGACTAAAAATCTATCATAGTTACAGTTAAACGTTAAATAAATTATAAGAACTTACAAGACTATAAATTAGATATATGAAAAAATATACATATATAGAACCGGCGTAATTTGGCGGTTCAACCGATCGAACCGATGACCGGATGAACCGACTACTAAACCGAATCAATTAAAAAACCGGGTTTTAAAACATTGGTGAAATAATTCCGAATGGTCGCTTAAGAAAAAAAAATTAATCAAAATAATTGGGAGAAATTTACGAAATAAACCAACTGCAAAATCACTTTTCTTGCAGAAACCGAGCCATTCTGACTTTTCCAAAATAGCCGTGTTGCTCGCGTGTTTTGGAGGGCTAGCAACTCGATGAACACGTGTCACTCCCTCCATGGTTTAGTCGATTTTTGAAAAAAAAAAAAATTAAAAAGTTGCTCGCGTGATATTTTGAGTGAGTTCCGAAATTTTGTTTTTTTTAATAAAAAATTAAAAAAAGTTGCTCGCGCATTATTTTGAGTGAGTTCCGTAATTTTGTTTTATTTTTAATTTTGATAAAATTTCCGAAATTAGGGTTTTGTATATATTAGGGTTTAGATAATTTTTGCCAAATAAGGCTCGGGGCAATCTTTGAGAACGTTTTACGTTATGGATACGTTATTTGAATTTTTTGATTTTGGGTCGGTAGTGTTGTGTTTGATGAGGTCTACACAGTGAACCCAAAATTTATACGAAAATAATTCAATATGATTAAGATATGACGTTGCAAAATGTGTTAGTTGTAGTTATTGAATGTATTTTTTTAGTTAAAAATAACGATATCGGCAATCTTTGTGAACGTTTGACGCAAGCGATATTTCAAATGATTAATTTTTTTTTGGTCGGTAGTGATGTATTTGATGAGGTCTTCGCCAGTTAATACCGAGGAAGGTTTAGTTACGATATAGGGGAGTATGAAGTAAGGGCAGGGTAATAAGGTGATGTTGCAAATGTGTATCATTGTTGATAGATAATAGTAACCATTCATTTGCATGCATAAGTCATTTCCTATGAAATAGTTTGTAAAATTATGTCCCGACTCCGAATGTGCTTATCACTGCTAGAATTGCGTGATCTATAATGCGAAAACTTATACTTGAATAAAGACAAACGATAGTCATTACTAGCATTACAACAAGATATTACATGCCAACCTTATTTTGACGATTTATAAAAACTTGAAAACAACAAAAAACAACTACAAAGATGGTTAGCAAACTGGTGTTAAGCAATAATCAAATTACAAAGTCTCGAAGTTTGAGCCATCAACTGTCTTTTCTCCTCCATAAACACCTTAGCACTCATACCCAAACGGTGCGAGTAGAGAGCGAGTGTGTGACGAGCACACACTTTTTTCATGTTTAGCAACCCTGTCATGCAACCAAGGGCGTACTTACCATAGTCCACAAGTGGGTGGTCTTGCAAAACCATGAGATTGTTAATTTCAACTCTTCGATTTGTAAACCTATCAGCATAGCGATGCATCATGGTTAAAATTTGATCCGCCCCTAATATCTTCTTCATCCAATGCTTCTTGTAGTTTTGCAAGGACACTTAACCTAACGTTTTTTGGATTACTAGCCATTGTAAAGAGAAGATACAATTAAAAAGTGAATGAGGAATTATTTTGAGTATGACAGTCCCCAAGTAATGTGTTTATATATAAGCTAATGACTTGTCAGATGTTGTCATAAATCGCGTGAATTATGTAGTGAAAAAAATACTGTTGTCGAGTTGTCTTATCAGTTGCAGTACATTATTATAATTGCATTGAATTGTCATTCAATATCTGTAAAAGCAATTGAAAAAGCATCTGATGTTGTCATAAATCGCGTGAAATGTCGCTGAAAAAAAATACTAGTGCTGAGTTATCTTATCAGTTGCAGTACAATATTATAATTGCATTGAATTGTCATTTAATGTCTGTAAAAGCAATTGAAAAAGCATCTGATGTTGTCATAAATCGCGTGAAATATTTAGTGATAAAAAATAAAGTCGTTGAGTTGTCTTATCAGTTCCAGTACAATAACATATTTGCATTGAATTATCATTTAAAACATCTTAAAAAGCATCTTATGTTGGCATTTAATTTTCTACTGGAAAAACATATATGATTTTCCTTTTTATATCTTGTATATTTGGGTTCTATATTTAACCCTTTTTTTTCTTCATTTGTAATCATACTTTACTCTTAAACTTCTATATGATTACTTTTTGATGAAGATCTTAAAATAATCGTAAAAAACCAGAATCTTGATTCATATGATCCATTGAATACAATAAACAACACCTAATCTAGTACATTGGCAACCTTATTATTCTGACTTAAAACAAAAAAACAACAAACAAGAACACACATGGTTGGATAGGTGTTGTTAAACAACATCATTCGAGCATCTATATTGCCCTGTAATTGTTAATGAAGTTTTGCTTTTCAGCAATGCTTCTCAATAATTCTTGTCTTGCTCTGATCAAGTTGTTTGTTGTACGCATATCCGCTTCATGTGTCATTAGTAGAGCGTGTATTCCGTAGCTATTAAGGCTCATTGTAGGCATTAATTCTGCAACATTGTTATTTGTATCTCACGGATACGCATTTGTTTAAAAAAACTAGTTAAGTTTGCCCAACATGGTATTCAGCTAGTGTGGCCCTCGGCTTCAAGCTCCGCTTTACATGTTGGAAAAACAATTGTTTTAAAAAAACGTGCATCCATGGCAGAATCAACCATAAAAATAGTTAGTGGTGAAGAAAAAGCGTGTTTGTGGGTGCTGTGATTGTGTGTGTGTGTTGTGGTGGGTGCGGCGCGCGCGCGCCGTGTGATTTGATTGGTATTGTATATCAAACTATGTTGATATAGGGTAATAGTTTGGCTAGTAACTACAATAGGAAGATAAGAATTTATGTAAATGGCCAATGTTGTCATAGATAGCGTACATTTTAAACAAGTGATCATAAACATATGAATTGACAAGTCTTTATCAACTGTAACACTTAATTAATTGAACCATAGAAAAAATTAGAAACATATTGTGTACTTGAAAAGACATTGGTAATAGTGGATTGAGTATACATGAACATTATACATATTTTTCTTTTATATCCTGAATGTTGAACGCTTTCGTTCCTTTAATTTTTGTTTTCATTTCTGCGAGTAGGGAGGGGCGATGCAGACACGTTAGTGATTGACAATGAAGTAACCAGAAGAGCCTTTGTTCATTTTCAGCACCGTGCTAAGATTTATCTTTGGACATGATAACTTGGTTTCCTCGTCTTCGAAGTGTTTCCTTGATCCCCCATTCAATCATTTGAATTGAGAGATGGAAATCATTTTTGCGTGTACCGTCCTTTATTATCTTCACTGTCACGTTGTGTGTAGTTGGTTAGGACATGTTTCACCATTTCTTTTCTGCCAAGCCAGCATTGTGTCGAGAATATATTTATGGCGGCGAAGTGGAATGAAAAGACGACACCTAGGTGTCAATTAAATTTGTAATTTGTAATGCGGCTGAAGATATTCAAACATGACATGCATATCATTAGTTGTTTTATGAAGTTTTAACGGTTATGTGAAAATCCATTGTGTCGTTATATTTTAATAATAAGAGAGCATGGGATGTTAGTAACCCAGAATATTTGACTAATATTGTTTCAGCTCATCAGTTTTTATTCTTGGATAGTCTGATGTTCATTGTTCCACCCGTTGGATGTACGTTGTGTCTTTGTGTTTCGAGGACCAATTGAACCATTATTATGAACCAAAAAAATTGAAATTGGTTTGCGTATATGGTGCTGGTCGGATTTGTTTTAGTAAATAAAACCTAGATCACCAAGAAGAATCATAGTAAGAGAATTCGAAAATAAATCATGTAAAGAGAATCGAAAATTGGTGGGCCTTTGTAACCAAATAAGCACCACGAAACTTGGGCATTTCTTTGTTGAGGGACCGTGTAACAAAATAATTCATTGTAAGAGAATCGAAAATTGTAGGGTTGTCGTCGCAGTTCCATTGAAGTAGCCACGCTTCTTCAAATGCTGTTAATTACAGGTCCAATCTCTTACTTGCTATCTCTAACATTAACATTCTTCTCGCTGTTCCCATGGAGTCAAAAACAAAAAATATTGAGTCAGCCAAGTCTATTGCTCATTTCCCCCAATGAACTCCCCCAAGCAACGTTAATTGGCGCGTATAGACCTACAAATAATAAGCCAATAAAATTAGGTCAATTCGAATGTAAACCAATTATAAAGTTTTTAACACAACACATCACAAAATAAGTACCACCGGTAACATCATTCCATGAGGGAGAAAGGACGCACTGATCATACTCCAATTTGTCGGGGCTGGAGTTGTGTGTTCCGTCAGTATCATGAAACGATTATTTTCTTGATGTAAGCATACTGTACCCGATTTAGCCAGGGTCCAATTGGCATTTTCTGTCCTTTCTCTAATTAGGACCTGAATCCATGAATACATTTTGCTTAAGCAATAACACCACAAACAAAAATCATTAACTTTAATTTGGAAATAAGTTATTTAACTACCTAATAATTCTTTTATATTACTAACTATACACACTAGACAACCAACCCTCTGGCCAAGACTGTTCACGCTTATACGTACACAGATGCGGAACTAGTTGCGGCAAAAAAAAACTGGGAACTTTGTAACCCTTCATATAACAATCTAAATAAATATCATAGGGGTCTAAAATAAATTCCGTCATCATTACATAAGCATCTCGAGTAACCTAAAAAACCATGTTAAAAAACTATCTCAAAAAACAAAATTGTTTTAATTATTTTATTAGATTATAATACAAGACTAACAAGAAATACCTTATCAGGGTCCACGTTTTCATAATTAAAATAATTATCAGTCTGCTGCACACCTATTATGGTTACATCATCTCCCGATACATTTTCATCCGCAAAAGTGTTGCCAAGATTCATAGGTGATAATTTCTTAGTGTTGCCCTTTTTCTTTGTTTTATCAATCCTTTTTTTAGGCAACTCAGTAGTAGGAGGCAAAACCGTATAGGGACTCAACATATAAATGCTTGGTTGGGGTTCCCTCCTTGCTCGATCACATAAATTCTAAAAATTAATAATTAATAAACAATTATTAGTTAATGATGTTTAGTAATATACAATCATACTCGTAAATAAGTACGTGATTATCGAGTCCAATATTCCAGCATCCTGACTAGGGGGTGGCAAATTTGGAGAATAATAAGATGTCATCGGATTTTGTAAATTACTTGTACCATGCGGCGACGGGATAGGGGGTTGCGAATTTGGAGTACCCAAATACGATGGATTAGGTGTTTGCCAATTTGATGGAGACAACCAATTTGACTGATTTGGTGTTTGCCAATTTGATGGCGTTGCCATATTTAAGAATGAACTGTTGTTTGCTAACGTATGAAAAGCAGACGGAAGACCATGTGGATAACCATAAATACATAAATATAATAATTTATTACCTTCCAACAAGGAAAAACAAAATTATTATTAGTACCTGATAGCTCTGAAATCCACTAATATCGCTTGCACCAAATTGTTGATCGGGAATGATAGGTGTTGTGTTAGCTTCTGGAACCCGTCTCGTATCCTCCATAAACCTAGTTATTTTTTCGTACATATTATTATTATTTTCCTTCATCTCCTGATACCCCCTTCTCTGTTCCTCAAATTCTCTATACATTTCAGATGGAACTTCAAAATAATTGTTTCGGTTTAAGTGACGAGGTATTTGTTCGTCTTCAAAACTACCCCCGTCAAAGTATGCCCTACTTGAAACCCACCATCGCGATCGAGCCTCAATCTCATCCAGTACCAGTCTCTCAATAGGTAGTTGTCCCTTTAAAATAAAAATAAAGACATTCAATATGAATTAAAAAACATAATCAAATTTAATAACATAACAAGATAAAAATCAATACTTACATGCAACATAGGTTTAAGCATGTGTCGATAAAACTTATGCTTTGAAGACCAAGCAACTATTCGAGGATGACGACGATAACGTGTATAATATTCACCCGTCGCTGCTCGAAAAGACTCCAAGATCCACGTCTAAAAAAAATTATTTTATCTAATATAAATTAAACTAATAAAATAATTGCCAAATTTAATATTAAAAACTAAAATATGACTTACCTTGAACGCCCAAGCAAATCCTTCAATCGAATAAGTTTTCGTATTACTTTCATTTGTAGAACTACTGGCATATAAAGGTTGCCAACGTTTAACATTTGTATCCCTTAAATGCTTGTACAATGTCGGCCATACATACGAACCCCAAGGATAGTTATCCCAACTAACTCTATCATTCGCTAACCTTAATATCCAATTAGGGACAGGACGTCTATCCTCGACGCCTAATAACACTAACTGCAAATAGTATATTTGTATATTTTTTTATTTTTTCTTTGACGGGATAGGGGGTTGCGAATTTGGAGTACCCAAATACGATGGATTAGGTGTTTGCCAATTTGATGGAGACAACCAATTTGACTGATTTGGTGTTTGCCAATTTGATGGCGTTGCCATATTTAAGAATGAGCTGTTGTTTGCCAACGTATGAAAAGCAGACGGAAGACCCTGTGGACAACCATAAATACATAAATATAATAATTTATTACCTTCCAACAAGGAAAAACAAAATTATTATTAGTACCTGATAGCTCTGAAATCCACTAATACCGCTTGCACCAAATTGTTGATCGGGAATGATAGGTGTTGTGTTAGCTTCTGGAACCCGTCTCGTATCCTCCATAAACCTAGTTATTTTTTCGTACATATTATTATTATTTTCCTTCATCTCCTGATACCCCCTTCTCTGTTCCTCAAATTCTCTATACATTTCAGATGGAACTTCAAAATAATTGTTTCGGTTTAAGTGACGAGGTATTTGTTCGTCTTCAAAACTACGCCCGTCAAAGTATGCCCTACTTGAAACCCACCATCGCGATCGAGCCTCAATCTCATCCGGTACCAGTCTCTCAACAGGTAGTTGTCCCTTTAAAATAAAAATAAAGACATTCAATATGAATTAAAAAACATAATCAAATTTAATAACATAACAAGATAAAAATCAATACTTACATGCAACATAGGTTTAAGCATGTGTCGATAAAACTTATGCTTTGAAGACCAAGCAACTATTCGAGGATGACGACGATAACGTGTATAATATTCACCCGTCGCTGCTCGAAAAGACTCCAAGATCCACGTCTAAAAAAATTTATTTTATCTAATATAAATTAAACTAATAAAATAATTGCCAAATTTAATATTAAAAACTAAAATATGACATACCTTGAACGCCCAAGCAAATCCTTCAATCGAATAAGTTTTCGTATTACTTTCATTTGTAGAACTACTGGCATATAAAGGTTGCCAACGTTTAACATTTGCATCCCTTAAATTCTTGTACAATTTCGGCCATACATATGAACCCCAAGGATAGTTATCCCAACCAACTCTATCATTCGCTAACCTTAATATCCATTTAGGGACAACACGTCTATCCTCGACGCCTAATAACACTAACTGCACAATGCCTACACAACATAGGCTAACAGCATCGTTGTCGTCTAATTTCTTAAACACATCACTCTCAATCAATAATTCAACATCCTTTCCTGTTATAGGTCCTCCATCTAAATCTGAAGAAAACACCCTACGCCTAAATGGAATTGGCTCTTTTGCTTTATTATAATCAGACAAATTTTCTACACCAAACTTTAACCCACTTACTAGGCAAAATTCTTCCCTACCAAATTGAATATTAAAATTATCAACTATTTGGTAACACAAAGGAATATTTTCATTTTCATTACCTGTTAACACTAATTGTTGACCCAACATAAAATGTAATAAAATACAATTCTCAGTCCAATCATCCATATCTAAAAACCAACCAAAACATGTTTGCCTAAATAACTCTTCACGTTTAGTGCCCCTAATTAAACTTCTAATCGTTTTAATCAAAGTTAACTTACTCCTGCATGTCACAAAACATGTGGTATCTAACATTAAAAATAAACATATATTACTAGAAATACAAACATCAAATAAAAATACAAAATTACATAACATACAATTTTTTTTACCTCGATATCGCTCAAATCCATCTTCTTAACGTAGTAATCAAAAATCAATACTTTCACACAATCACCCGAGCAAAATAACTTAAAAAACCCTCAAAAAACCACAAACCCGCCAACAAATATTTAGGATATTTCGTTCAATAAACAAATGCTCTTTGGTTTTCAATTGTAGTTGGAATTTAACATTACAACAAGTATGATTTATAGGATACGAATTCTAGAAAATTACAATTTCATACTATTTGAAATGACATATCTTTACCAGGCATTAGTCATTTCGTAACATGGAATTGGTAAATCAAGGTTGCTTCCCAAAAAGATTCTCACTGTTCATGCAAAACCCTAATTATCAAAATGAAACAAAAAAATAATAATAAAAAAGGACACTCGCTGTCTAAAACACGCGAGCAACTGGCAAACCCTAATTATCAAAATGAAAAAAAATATAATAAAAAAAGCAAACTCGCTGTCCAAAACACGCGAGCAACATTTTTATTTTATTTCTTTCCTACGATAATAACCAGGTTGGTGTATAAGAACGACATGTGTTCATCGAGTTGCTAGCTGTCCAAAACACGCGAGCAACATGGTTTTTTTCGTAATGTCAGAGTGCCATGGCTTCTGCAAGAAAACGTGTTTTGCAGTTGGCTCATTTCGTAAATTTCGCACCTATCTTTAGAATCATACTGTATGTATAAGTCAAACTGTCAAACAACTTGTACATTACCGTTTTAATATTTCCTACACGCAACCACCCTCCACTCCACACAACTGTATAAGTATTTTAGATATAACTTCTTTTTTTTCTTTTGTTATTATGTTTTAAATTAATGTACTAAAAATAAACGCATGACATGACATGACATTTATGTTTTTTATTTTTTTAATTCGTCGCAAATTAAATATCCACATAATATTTTACAAAGTGTAAGAAAGATTGCATATAATAGATGAAACTTCAGCAATAAAAAAGGGTTAAGTCCATTAAATAGAAATGTACTTTCCAAAATTTACAGTTCTAGTAAATACACTTGTTTTATTACAAATCTAGTAATCGAAACTTTCAAATTTATAACATTATAGTAAATAAGCTGGCATGCTACCGGTTACAACCGGTTAACTCATGAAAATTACCGACACGTCATCATTTTATAATTTTCTTATTTCTTTTAAGCCACATGGATTTTCCAGGTTGTAAATTTTGTCATTATTATTTTATATTTTAACCTCATTATTTTCACAATTTTACAAATTCAACCAACAATATATATATTTATTCATCATTTAATCCTTTTTTATATTTCACTACAACTTCAATTTAAATCTTTCTTCCATAAAAAACAATTTTAATTTAATTGGTGAAAATGATTATAGCTTTTAAGACACTTTCCGACGACCTTTGTGGTGCCGCCCCCGCTACTACCAGTTTCCGGCTACCTCTGTCACACCGACACTGCTACTAATTCTTTTCGACCACCACATCTCAGTGATGTCAAACATAACCTTTTTCTTATATTAATGCAAAATAATCAAATTTGGCCCAAATTCAAAAAAATCTCATAAACATTCATTAGTTAAAAAAATGGCGGACAAAGAAAAAAAAGTTGACGATTCATCATGAACATCATCATCATTATGACGCATACACTCATGAACATCATCATCATCAGGGTTGATTAACAACAGTCTCTCAGCCGCAACTTTTGCAAGATCCATGTTTTTATGAACAAAACTAGAAGCTAAAAGAGAACCCCAACCTATAACATCTGGTTCAATAACAATTTGTATGTTCATGAGATTTTTAGTAATATAGGCTATACTGAACGAGAGTAAATTACTCTCCCCAACCTATAACATTTGGTTCATAAATATTGTTATTGTGTATGTTCATAAATATTGTTATGAACATCATCATCATCAGATATGGGTTTGTTATTGTGTATGTTCATAAATATTGTTATTGTGTATGTGGGTTTGTTATTGTGTAGGTGGAAGTAAGATGATGATGTTCATGACTGTGTTTCATAAAGAAGATATGTGTTTTATATTTAGAATCTGGGTTTATGTGTGTGTCATAAAGAAGATCGGGGTTTAATGGTTTGTGACGATGTAAACATAAATGGACTGTCCATGTGGCATTTTTATAAATATTATTTATCTACATGGAAAATTATCAGGTCATATTTACTAAATCGTTACAAAGTAGCCCGATTTGAATATACGAATTTGGTAATAAAAACAAGTGTGTTTACTAAACTGTAAACTTTGAAAGTAACGTTTCTATTTCATGGACTTAACCTATAAAAAAAACTCCATAAAGTAACATACTCCCAACGTCCTTAATAATTGTCCACTTTGACTTTTAAAGTCATTTTTCATCAACTTGTTGACCTTAAATTATTTTGATTGTGTTTAATAATACTTAATAAAAATTATATCAATGAATATAATTTAAAACTCAATCCATTCATAATATTGTTGCATCAAAAATTATATAACACAAACAAAATAATTAAGCCTATAAAATTTTTCAAAAAATAACTTAAAAATCAATATGGACACTTAATTTAGGGCGAAGGGAGTTTATTGTTTATAAATAGACATGGTAGTACTTTTATTGTTCTGACAACACTCGTCCGTACACCCATATTTTGTCCACTCACATCACTCACCCCTACCACTATGAATTTTCTACTCACCCACGCTTCTTTCATGACCTTTCCACCATACAACACTTTTTGATCACCTTTTCTCTTCAACAGTAGAAATTTTATACAACACTATTTTTGTTTGTCTCCATCCATTTTTATCTCTTATTTTTTATTTGTGTTATGCTCCTCGATCAATGAAGAAGCGTAGCTTCATTAGAAAAATAAAAGTAAACATCGTGATCCACAATCCCACATAATTTGATGATAGTAAAGAATTTGAAGATTAACTTGACATCATAGTAAATACGAAAATCATATACTCAAATATATATTTTTAATAAAAAAGATGCACAGCATTTTAGCTTCACTTTACCCACATAAACTAAATATCGATCCCAATAAAAATTGACTGGAGGAAATAATTAAAAAATGATAATAAATAAAGTAAAAGTATTCAGAAGAATTAAACAATGATTGATAACTCTGTTAGGGGGGTGCAGGCCACAGCATGTATAAAATCCTCCTTGAGTGGAACAAACTTGAACAAGCATAAGACAAAAAAACAAATTATAATATCATATGTAAAACGTCGCTAAAGTAAAAGAGAGTGAGATTACTAAAAAAAAAATGCTGATAAAATATACTATCATTTAAAGGCTAACGATACATACCTTCCAGCATACATCCACCAAGATTTGGTTCTCCAAAAAATCTGTGACACACAAATTCACTAGCATAACCACAAAATCCATAGCTTTCAACGAAACATTGAATACAACGTAGACTAAAGATGACAAAGATCAAAAGGAAACTAATAAAAATTAGCATGATGACAATAATCAGACTAAAGGGCCATATAACATGTAAAGATTAAAAGAAAAGTATCTTTAAATTAAACAAGACTATACCTGTTGGTGCAACCTTACACGAAAATTTTGATGAAAAGAGGAAAGCATACTTTTTATGGGAAAGAAGCGGAGCAAATGCAGAAGAAAAGAGGGAGAGTGTAAATAAATGTGAGTTTTTATCAAAATACTGCCAAAGAAGACGAGGTGAGAGTTATAGTCAAAAAAGGATATTAGAGGGTGAATAGTTACCAACAATTGGATGCAACATGGCCATATGCCTTATGGCATTTCTACAGTATTTTGGGGTTTCTTTTTATAATAATATAGATGATAATAGAAATTGATGAATAGTAAATATCAAGGGTTTTTTAGATAGATATGTTATCAACTAACAATAATTGTTCGCCCATAAGTTTACTAAACTATTTTTTGTTTCATATTGGGTTAAACGAACTATCAAAACCGGTTAAATTTGGTAATCGAACTATCGGGTGACTCGGTTGCTAGTGTTAATATCCCGTTTACATTGCCAACGTGAATTTGACTTTTGATACAAATAATTCAACTTTTGCGAAATCTTGTTCACGCCTACGTTTACTAAACTTTTGCCAATTTTTACACACGTTTTTAACACATTTATACAGACACATTTTTATAAACACGTTTCATACACACATTTTATTATATACACATTGTATACACTGAGGTCTATTATTAATTTTTATTAACACATATCGTTTTTATACACCACATTTTTTTATATACTATATTTTTATATATCGCATCTTGTACACAATTTTATACACATTTATACACGTATTTTATAACAGAAGCCATTGAGAACCTACAAGGACCAAAGTGTAAAAACTTATAGAAAAGTTTTAGGGGTTCATGTTTAACTTAAGACAATAGTTTAGTAGAGTCATTTTATATTTTCCGCTCATTTCTTAGTATATAATACCCTGTACTATTTTCATTTTCAGTCCAATGAAAATCACTTTCACAGTGTGTTTTTCTCTCACTTCATCATTGTCACATTTTAATACACACATTTTTGTACATATATTTATTATTAATACACGCTTTTATAAACACGTTTTTTAAACAACACGTTTTTATACACGGTTTTAATACACAAGCCAAGAAACGTTTTTACACAATATGTTTTATACACATTTTATCCACGCATACAAGAAGGTATGGGTATTTGGTTTAGGTCGTATTGAGTTTTTATACACACATGTTATACACGATTTTAACACTATTATAATAACATGTTTTTATAAACACATTTTATAACACGGTTTTATAACACACAACTTTTATACACGGTTTTAATACACACAAAAAAGCTTATAAAAAACGTGTGCATAAAAACGTGTAAAAAAAATGTGTATAAAAAACGCGTGCATAAAAACTTGTAGGAAACGTGTGGCATAAAACATATATATAAAATTGTGTGTATAAAAATATATAAAAATGTGTTATAAAAATATTATAAAATTGGTGTGCATAAAAATATAAAAGTGTATAAAAAATATATAAAAAATTGTGTGTATAAAAACGTGTAAAAAATGTGTGTATAAAAACGTGTATACAATGTGTGTATAAAAGCGTGTATAAAAAGTGCGTATAAAAATGCATATAAAAACATGGATAAAAACATGTATAAAAACATGTATTTTCTAGAGGTATTTTTAGATGAACAAAACAACAAAGTTTAGTAACTTAAGCGAACAAATTCGCAAAGTTGAGTAACATACATGTCAAATAACCTGATAAGTTTCTGAGTTGGATAATTGAGCCCACAAAAAGCTGACGTGGAGAAGGTTAAAACATAATATCTCGGTTGCCAGTATACGAGGTAACCTGAATGAACACACTTTTGATGTTCAGAAACCTTAAAGTCAAACTTCGATAGTTCAGTAACCCAAATGAAAAAAAAAAATTAGTAACTTAGACGAATAAAAGTTGATAGTTTAGTAATCTGTCTATCTAAAACCTTAAAGATCAATTGCTAATTTTAAGGATAATGAAATTTGACTTTAAAAGTCAAAGTTCTACTCTGTGAATCCAATAACGTAGTGCCACATATGAATCCAATAAAAAAACAAAAAGTACACTAAAACACAAACACAAAACACAACTGTAAATCATCTCCATCACCATCTTATTTTAGCCACCACATAAAAAACACACACAACAACCCTAAACACATTCAAACATGGCGGCCGTCACCCCATCAAACCCTACCATCAAACCACTGTCTTCCACCACCGCATTTCACCGTTCCACCACCACTCTCCCCCGCTTCAACCTCCCCATCACCACCCTTAAACGCCACCGTACCCTCCACATCACCACCAACGTCTTATCAAAACCAACCACCGTAACAACCACCGTACAGCCACCACAACCGGAGATATATGTTTCACGTTATGCAGATGACCAGCCACGAAAAGGGTCTGATGTTTT
>BQNB010122478.1:0-18920 GCA_026074375.1 Tanacetum coccineum
AATGTTCATCCATTTTATTAGAGAATAAGATGAAAGATGGGAAGAGTGTGTATTCTAGAGAGAGAACACACACACTTACACTTTTCAAAAGTGAGCTTCACCCCTTCATGGAAGTATAGAAGGGGTATATATAGGTTAAGACAAGGGATACTATACTAACTTAAAAATACTAGTCCCTGCGGGTCTTGCCTAATTTAAACTAGTGTAATTTTGTATGAGTCAACATATTTTAAGGCTAACAAAAGTCTTCTTGATTTTGTTTGAATTACTGCTGCTCATGTTCTTGTTAATGCTGCTCAGCTGGATTTAGTGCTGCTCATGAACTTCAAAGAAAATATGCTAAGTGTTTACTACTGCTAGTACACAGTTACTGCTGCTAGTGAATATTAGTACTGCTAGTGAAAATATGCTAAGTGTTTACTACTGCTAGTACAAAGTTACTACTGCTAGTGAATGTTAGTACTGCTCAAGGTTAAGACTACTTAGAGATAAAGTGAATGCTGCTGAGAATAAGTTAGTTATGTTTGATTAGTTAGTACTGCTTATATGATATGTATTAAGTTATTTATTTATAGAAAAGATTATGGATACTTAAGAAAGTATTGTAAGCCGACTAGGGCTCCTTGGTGTATAAAAGGAGGTTCTAAGGCATAGAGTTTGATATCTTTTTATCAATCTTTTGAAGTATTATTAGATGTATAATTCATAGCTTCAAGGTCTTTGTAACCCTAATACTTTGAGAGTATTCATATTATTATCATTAATAATATTGGAATTTATTTGTTGAATTGTATGTTCATTGAATTACTGTTTCATTAATAATTCTTCTTAATATTAATGATTAGATTTCGCATAATGTTTAATACATTCAAAAACAGTTTCTACTATAGTTGTGTTAGATTTATCTAATATAACTAAACCTTAAACAAGCTTAAAGAATTCAATCTATTAATGTGGGATCAACAAGTGGTATCAAAGGTTGTTGAGAAGCTGTGAATAAGTATAACCTGTTTTTGCTAAAAGATATGGATCAAGATTCTGCACACATGATGGCTGCATCCAAAGTTCCCATGCTCAAACCTGGTAAGTATAAGATATGGAGGATAAGGATTGAACAATATATCCAAATGATAGACTATGCACTATGGGAAGTCATAGAGAAGAGTGCAACCTTGCCGAAAACAAAAATTATAGAAGGAGTTATGACAGAGATGCCTATTACAACTGCTGAAGAAAAGGCTTAGAGAAGATTAGAGGTGAAAGATAGAAGTACTTTAATGATGGGCATTCCCAATGAACATCAGTTAAAGTTTAACTCTATCAAGGATGCTAAGAAGTTGCTGACAGCTGTTGAAAAAAGATTTGGTGGGAATGCAGCTACAAGAAAGAATCAAAGGAATCTCTTAAAGCATCAATATGAAAACGTCACTGCTCCAAGCTTATACATGCTTGATCAAACTTTTGATAGGATTCAAAAGCTTGTAAGTCAGTTGGAGCTTTTAAATGAAAAGCTTTCACAAGAAGATGTTAATCAAAAGTTATTAAGAAGTTTATCACTTTAGTGAAACACACATGTTGTTGTGTGGAGGAATAAAGTTCATTTGGATACAATGAGCATGGATGATATCTACAACAACCTCAAGGTGTATAAACCAGAAGTTAAAGGGATGTCTAGCTCAAGTTCAAGCACACAGAACATGGCTTTTGTGTCCTCTTCAAATAACAACACTAGCAGCACTAATAAAGCAGTTAATATTGCTCATGGAGTTTCTACTACTAGCACTCAAGTTAATGCTGCTAACTCTACATATATTGATAACTTGAGTGATGCTGTTATTTGTGCATTCTTTGCTAGTCAACCAAATAGTCCTCAACTTGTACCTGAGGACTTGCAACAAATCCATCTAGATGACATGAAAGAGATAGATTTGAGATGGCAAATGGCCATGTTGACTATGAGGGCAAGTAGGTTTTTGAAGAATATAGGAAAGAAGCTTACTGTTAATGGCAATGAGACTATTGGATTTGATAAGTCTAAAGTGAAGTGCTACAACTACCACAAGAGGGGACATTTTGCTAGGGAGTGCAGAGCTCCAAGAAATCAAGACAACTAGAATAAGGAAAACTCAAGAAGGAGTGTGCTTGTGGAAACATCTACTTCCATAGCATTGGTGTCATGTTATGGTCTTGGTGGATATGACTAGAGTGATAAGGCAGAGGAAGGGCCTAATTATGCACTCATGACTTTCCCATCTTCAAGTCCTGACTCAGAGGTATCCAATGATTTATTTTGTTTAAAATCTTGTTTGGAAACTGTTGAACTTCTCAAATCTTAAAATTATCAACTATTAAAAGATTTATAGAAATCTGAGTTAATGGTTCTAGGTTATAAGACAGGTTTAGAGTCAGTATAAGAAAAACTTGAAGTTTATAAAGCAAATGAGTCTATTTATTTACAAGATATTAAGGGCTTAAAATTTGAAATTCATATAGGAGAAATAACTATTAGAGAGCTTAGGAAGAAGCTTGAAATATTTCAAAAATAAAAAGATGGCATTCAACTTAATGTAGATAAATTTGAACATGCATCTAAAAGTTTAAACAAGCTCATAGAGTGTCAGATAGTTGACAATTGCAAGAAAGGTTTAGGCTATGAAAATTATAATGTAGTTCCACCTCCATACACAGGAAATTTCATGCTTCCAACACTTGACTTGTCTTTTACTGGTTTAGATGATTTTGTTAATGAGCCTCTAGTTAAGAACTGTAAAGCTATGTTTAGTGAAGAAGAGCCCAAGGTAGTTAGGAAGTGTGATGATGCCTTAATTATTAAAGACTGGGTGTCTGATGATGAGGAAGAGGATGTGTCTCAGCCTAAAATTAAAAAGAAAACAGTTAGGCCTAGTATTGTTAAGAAAGAGTTTGTCAAATATAAGAAACAAGAAAAAACTGCTAGGAAAACTGTTAAACAAATTGAGCAACATAGATAAAGCACTCACAGTCCAAGAGGCAATCAAAGAAATTAGAACAATATGATGTCTCAAAAACTAGGAAGCAATTTTGAGATGTTTAATAAAGCCTGTTATGTTGTTGGAAGCTTTTGATCAATTTACAGGTTGATTGCAGATTACCATCAAAAACGTTTCAAAATCAAGGGATGGTAAAACCCGTTTGGAACAATGCTCAAAGCGTTGATTTCTTTCAAAACTTTGCTAAAAAGACTCACCCCTGTGCTAAAAAGAACATGGTTCCAAGAGTAGTACTAATGAAGTCTGACTTAGTATCAATTAATACTACTAGACATAATATTTCTAAAACAGCAATATTGGTTAATACTACTAGACAAGTTAATATTGCTCACTTAAAAACAATAGTGAATACTGTACTAGACCAATGTCATATCTTTCTAAAATAGCACATTTAACTGTTAAGAGGCCCATTCATAAGAACACAGCATTTAAAAACAGTAATATTAATCAAAGGGTTAATACTGTTGTTAGGGGTAAAAATGTAATACTGCTGGCCTAAAAGTAAGAAGTTATTGCGGGTTTAGGGAAATAATTTTAATGCTGTTAAGCCTCAGTTGTTGGGTTTGGAAAATCAATAGCATAAAGTTTTAGAACCTGTCATACTTAACCACAACTAGTGCATCAATCACCCTAAAAAAGTTTGATTATATTGATGCACAAGGCATATCCAAGTCAGTGATGGCTTGGGTCCCCAAAAAAACTAATTTTCTTGCCTAATGTGCAGGGCAATCCACAAATGGATTTACAGGATTAAGGAGTGATTGATAGTGGATGCTCAAGGCACATAATAGGGAGCATGTCCTATCTTACAGACTATGAAGAGATAGATGGAGGATATGTTGCTTTTGAAGAGAACCCCAAAGGAGAGAAAATCATAGGAAAAAGGTACCATTAAAACTGGTAATCTAGATTTTGAAAATGTGTATTTTGTGAGTGAGTTTTAAAGTTAATCTCTTTAGTGTCTCACAAAATGTGTGATAAAAGAATCGTGTTTTTTTTAATGACACTGAATGTATTGTTTTATCCTCAAACTTTAAGTTAATTGATTGAAAGTCAGTTTACTTAGTAGTTCCTAGAAAGACATATGTATAGTGTTGATTTAAAGTACACTAGTTCCTAAAGGTGGTTTAACTTGCCTTTGAAAAATTCACATCTGAATGAATCTTATTTGCATAGAGGCTTGGTCAACTTAAATTTTAAAACCATGAATAAAATTTGGTTAGGGAAATTTATTATAAAGAGGTTTACCTTCCAAGCTTTTTGAAAATGATCAAAATTGTGTTCTTGTCAAAGGGAAGCAACACCTGAGCCTCTTGTAAGTGCAAAACAAAGAACTCAATCAGTCTTTCTTTACATTTGTTGCATATGGACTTGTTTGGTCTAACATTTTTAAGAATAAAATGCATTGCCTAGTTGTCACAGATGATTACAGTAGGTTTACATGGGTTTTCTTTCTAGCTACTAAGGATGAGACTAGTGGCATTACTTAAATCCTTTTATAACTAGGTTAGAAAATCAAGTTAGATCACAAGGTTAAGGTGATTAGATGTGATAATGAAACTGAGTTCAAAAATAGAGAAATGAATCAGTTTTGTGAGATGAAGGGTATTTTGAGACAATTTAGTATAGCTAGAACTCCTCAACAAAATAGAGTTACTAAGAGGAGGAATAGGACACTAATTAAGGCTGCTGCTAGGACCTATGCTAGCTGATTCTAAGTTTCCAACTACTTTTTGGGCAGAAGCATGACACTAGGTCGTGCTAGTGCAAAATAAAGGTGTTAGTAGTTAAGCCTCATAACAAGACCCCATATGAACTTTTTCATTGGTAGAACACCAACTTTAAGTTTTATGAGGTCCATTTGGGTGTTCCTATTACTATTCTTAATACCATAGATCACTTAAGCAAATTTGATGGTAAGGCTGATGAAGGTTTCTTTATTGGATACTCTAAGAATAGTAAAGCCTTTAGAGTATTTAATAGTAGAACAAGGATAGTGGAAGAAAACTTGCATATTAGGTTTAGTGAGAATACACCTAATGTTTTGACAGTGGATTAGATTGGCTATTTGATATTGATACACTAACAAGAACAATAAATTATGAGCCAATTTTTGCAGGTATATAGTCTAATGGTTTTACAGGTGCAAAAGCAAGTGATAATGCAGGTCAAGCTAAAAAGGAGACAGAACCTGTCAAAGATTACATTTTGCTACCACTATGGACTGCTGATCTACCATATTCCCAAGATCCAAAGAGTTCTCAGGATGATGGATCCAAACCTTCAAGTGATGATGGAAAGAAGGTTGATGAAGATCCAAGAAAATATAGTGAATGTAATGATCAAGAGAAGGAAGATAATTTTAACATCACTAACAATGTTAATACTATTAGTTTAACTTTTAATGCTGCTGGCACAAATGAGGTTAATGTTGTTGGTGGAAAAACAAGCATTGAACTTCCATTTGATCCAAATATGCATGCTTTAGAAGATTATAGAATATTTGACTTCTTAAGTGATGATCAAGTTGCTGGTGCAGAGGCTGACATGAACAAGTTGGATACATCAATCCAAGTCAGTCCTAATTCAACTACAAGAATTCATAAAGATCATCCTCTTGATCAAGTAGTTGGAGATTTGCAATCAGCTACACAAAAAAGAAAGATGTCAAAGAATTTAAAGGAACATGGGTTTGTTAGTACTATTCAACAAAGAACAAACCATAAAGACCTTCAAAACTGCTTGTTTGCTTGCTTTTTATCACAAAAAGAACCCAAAAAGGTAATTTATGCATTGAAGAATCCAAGTTGGATAGAGGCTATGCAAGAATAGCTTCTACAATTCAGTTATCATGTAAGTTTGGATCTTTAGTGTATTTTTCCAAAATGGAAACAAATGGGCTATAAGCTCTAATGGATTTTCAGGAATTAAAAAGGCAGAAGCGGTAATTGTGATAAGATAAAGACAAGATTTGGTGCTCAAGGATACACACATAAGAAGGATTGACTATGATGAAGTCTTTGCCCCTGTTGCAAGAATTGAAGCAATTAGGCTATTTTTAGCTTATGCTTCATTTAAAGATTTTGTGGTGTATCAAATGGATGTAAAAAGTGATTTTCTCTATGGGAAGATTAAAGAAGAGGTGTATGTATGTCAACCACCAGGATTTGAAGATCCAGACTTTCTTGATAGAGTATACAAGGTTGAAAAAGCACTGTATGGACTAACATCAAGTCCCAGAGCTTGGTTATGAACACTTGTCATACTATGTATTGGTTAATGGGTTTCAAAGAGGGAAAATTGACAAGACCTTATTCATCAAAAGGCACAAAGGTGATATTTTGCTGGTCCAAGTTTATGTGGATGATATCATCTTTGGTTCAACAAAGAAGGAGCTATGCAATGCATTTGAGAAGTTGATGCATGAGAAATTTCAGATGAGTTCTATGGGAGAACTTACATTCTTTTTGGGATTACAAGTGCAGCAGAAGAAGGATGGCATATTTATTAGTCAAGATAAATATGTTGATGAAATTTTAAAGAAATTTGGGTTTACAAAAGTCAAGACTGCAAGCACACCAATGGAAACTCAAAAGCCTCTGCTCAAAGATGAAGATGGTGAAGAAGTGGATGTTCATATGTATAGGTCAATGATTGGTTCATTGATGTATCTTACATCTTCAAGACCTGACATCATGTTTGCAGTGTGTGCCTGTGCTAGATACCAAGTCAATCCAAAGGTTTCACATCTTCATGCTGTGAAAAGGATTTTTAGGTACTTAAAAGGTCAACCAAAATTAGGCCTTTGGTGTCCAAAAGATTCTCCTTTTGATTTAGTAGCATACACAGATAGTGATTATGCTGGAGAAAGCTTAGATAGGAAGTATACAACAGAAGGTTGTCAATTTCTTAGATGTAGATTAATATCATGGTAGTGCAAAAAACAGACAGTGGTTGCAAATTCCACAACAGAAGCTGAGTATGTGGCTGCTTCAAGTTGTTGTGGACAAGTGCTTTGGATTCAGAATTAACTACTTGATTATGGGTATAATTTTATGCATACCAAGATTTTTATTGACAATAACAGTACTATTTGCATAATTAAAAATCCTGTTTTTCGTTCAAAAACAAAGCATATAAAAATCAGACATCATCTTATTAGAGATTGCAATGAAATTTTTTTGATTCAAATGGTCAAAATCCATACTGACAAGAATGATGCAGATGTGCTTACAAAAGCTTTTGATGTAAGTAGATTTCAATATTTGATTGTTAGTATTGGAATGCTAAATCCTCAAAGTCTTTTATCTCTTTATGTTTTTGTAGAGTTTTGTATGAATTAGTACTGTTATTCAATTCATTAAAAGTTTATCCTGTTAAGTATAATTAGTACTGCTGGTTATATTTAATACTGCTGAGTTTCTACAGTTAGTTATACTTAATATTGTTAGGTATAACTAATACTGTGATAATTGTGAAAATTTCTATGGCTTGTGTTTTCTTGGTTTTTGGACTAACAATTTGTAGGATAAACAAAGAAAAGTGTTAAATTAATGATGGAAAAGCTGTTTAGAATGGAATTGGAGTTAATACTGGTGACTCAAAGTTAACGCTGCTAGGCATAACTTACTAGTGCTGGGTTACTACTGTTGGGTGAAAGTTAATGCTGTTGAGGGTATTTTCCATAAATACTTCGATTAAGGGTTTCAATCGATTCTTTAATCAATTTCACTCTTTCAAATACTCTCTAACTACAAACCCTAACTTAATTTTATCATCCATTATCAAAACCCAACACAAATGGCGAATCTAAAGTTTGTAGATACTCATAATATGGTCGCGTTTTTGTCTAAACCCACAAAGAGTGATGAGTTTGAACAAATTGTAGATTTTTTGAATGCACACCCTATAAAGTATGCACTAACCATTAATCATACTATATATATTTCTTGTATTGAATAGTTCTGGTCTACTGTCAAGGCCAAAACTATCAATGGGGAGGTGCAGTTACATGCCCTAGTAGATGGTAAAAAGATAATCATCACTGAATCAACTATTAGAAAAGATCTTCAACTAACAGATGAGGAAGGTGTTGATTGTTTTCCAAATTCTACCATTTTTGAACAACTTACATTGATGGGGTATGAGAAAATTTCACAAAAACTCACTTTTTATAAACCATTCTTTTCCCCACAATGGAAATTTCTAATTCATACTATTTTATAGTGTCTAAGTCCAAAGACTACTGCATGGAATGGATTTAGTAGTACTATAGCATCTGCCATTATCTGCTTAGCTATAAATCAGAAATTCAATTTTTCAAAATTTATTTTTGAAAGTATGATTAGAAACTTGGATAATGTGTCTGGCAAATTTTTGATGTATTCAAGGTTTGTGTAAATATTTTTGGATCAACAACTTGATGGGATGCCAACTCATAAGAGAATATATATTGCACCCTCTCATACTAAAAAGATTTTTAGAAATATGAAAAGAGTAGGCAAAGGTTTTTCTGGTAGAGTAACACCTTTATTTCCAACAATGATGGTACAAAACAAATCACAATTAGGTGAAGGTTCAACATTTCTCACTGATCTCCATCACACACCCACCTTTATTTAACCATCAACTCAACCTCAAAAGACACAACAACCTAGGAAGCCTAAAAGAAAAGACACTCAGGTACCTCAGTTTAGTGATCCTAGTGAGAATGTTGCAGATGAGGCTGTCTATAAGGAGTTGGGTGATAGTTTGGTGAGGGCTGCCACTACTGCTTCTAGCTTAGAAGTAGAGCAGGATAGTGGTAACATAACTAAGACCCAAGCCAAGGCAACACCTAATGAATCTAGTTCCCAAGGAACTAATTCAGGTGGTGGTCCTAGGTGCCAAGAAACCATGGGGGATACTACTGCTCGAACTAGGTTTGAGAGTGTATCTAAATATTCCAATGATTCACTGCTCGCAAGAGGTAACATACTTCGAAGTGATGAGGATAGACTTAAATTTGATAAACTGATGGCATTATGTACCACTTTACAAAATCGGGTTCTTGATTTAGAAAAGACAAAGACCACTCAACATAATGAGATTGCTAGTTTGAAAAGGAGGGTCAAGAAGCTTAAAAAGAAAGATAGGTCAAGAACGCATAGGCTAAATAGATTATACAAAGTTGGTTTGACTGTTAGGGTAGAATCCTCTGATAATGAAGAAAGTTTAGGTGAGGATGCATCCAAACAGGGGAGGATTGATGTTATTGATGCAGATGAAGAAATTACCATGGTTAGTGTTCAAAATGTGGATGAAGAGATGTTTGATGTGAATGTTTTAGATAGTAAAGAAGTGCTTGGAAGCATCCTCCTGGTGTTGATGAAGCTTTAAATGAAGAAACTTGATGATTTTGAAAAAGAATATCAAGTTTATGCGAGGATTGTTGGGATTAAAAGTCTTCTTGATGTTGTTTGAATTATTAGAGTACATATTATATTGTATATTCAGTGTAATTGGCCCATTGGCCCGAGCCCAGTTTGTATAGCTTCTAGGGTAACCCATAGTCTAGAAGGTTCCTTTGTATCCTATATATAGGTCGATTGTTATCAATAATAGTCAAGCAATCAATCCAGTCAATATCAATTTCCCTTATCTTTTATGGTATCACAGCCAATATCGATCCACTCCTAAAATATCTCATATTAGTCGTCCCCTCCCTATTCTTTCTCTACCTCACAGTCATTAAGTTTTTTTCACCAAATAAAAAAAGAGATATTGTTCATTAGCATCACTATTCATCGGCGAGTACTGTTCATCGGTGAGTACTATTCATCGGCGAGTACTGTTCATCGGCGAGTACTATTTATCGACAGGTACTGTTCATAAAAAAAGATTGTTCTTATGGCTTCTCATGATCAGCAATGGTATATGGATACTAGAGCAACTTCTCACCTTTCGTCTCACACCGGTAACCTTCAAACCTCTTCTCTTAATCGTAATTTTTATTCAGTTATTGTCGGAAATGGATCATTTATACCTATGACTCATTCTGGTCATGTACAAATCCCTAATCCATATCGTCCCCTCCACCTTAGAAATGTTCTTGTCACACCCAATATCATTAAAAACCTTGTTTCAGTACGAAAATTCACCACCGATAATAAATGCTCCATTGATTTTTATCGATATGGTTTCAATGTACGAGATTATCATACCCGTCAAACCCTTCTTCGTTGTGATAGCACAAGTGATCTATACCCTTTACACGTTGTTGCCTCAGCCTTCGCCCTACTTACTAATAACCATTCCTTTTGGCATCAACGTCTTGGTCACCCTGGTGACGCTGTAATTCAAACATTGTCGTCACGTGGCCTTGTGTCTTATAATAAAAACACTCAACACGTGTGTCGAGCCTAATAGTTAGGCAAACAAACAAAACTTCCCTTCCAACGATCTACCTTTATTGTTACATCTCCCTTTGACATTATTTACTCAGACCTTTACACATCTACTGTCTCTAGCATGGGTGGATTGACATTATTCACTCAGACCTTTAGACATCTCTTATCTCTAGCATGAGTGGATATAAATACTATGTCCTTTTCTTAGATCACTATTCACATTTTTTATGAGTCTACCCACTTCATAGAAAATCTGATGCGCAGTCAAAACTTCTACACTTTCGTGCCTTTATAAAAACCCAATTCAATCGTGAAATCAAAGCTTTTCAATGTGATCATGGTGGAGAATTTGACAACAACTCCCTCCATGAATTATTTGCCACTAATGGCATTCAATTTCATTTCTCATGCCCATGTACAAATGGCAATTCTGAACGCATGATTCGTACTATTAATAAGGTAGTACGTTTACTCCTCTTTCAAGCCCGTCTTCCTCTCGAGTATTGGGTCAAAGCACTCCTCGATACCGCTTACTTACTTAATATCCTCCCCTCCATCTCCATCAACAATAACATTCCTTACACAAAATTATTTAACAAACCAACCACATACACCCACCTTCGCACGTTTGGATGCCTTTGTTACCCTTACATCATTCCACCGCATAAACTTGCCCCTCGTACCACACCATCTATCTTTCTCGGGTACGCTTACAATCATCGTGGATATTGGTGCCTTGAACTGAACACCAACAAAATCATCATTTCTCTTTATGTTACATTGGACGAAACTGTCTTTCCCTTCGTCTTCATGACTCTAAGTAAACCCCCCTCATACCAATTTTTAAATGATAATCTCGATACCTCCCTCATTGCACTTCACCTACTTACCACACATACTTCTCCTAAACAAACACCACCACAAACCACACCACAAACAACCCCCTAAACAAACCCACAAACAACCCCACAAACCACACCTCTAACTCCGCTATTAACACTATCATCATAAACAACACCGACACCACGAATCACCCCGCCACCACCACCACCACTACCCACCTCGCAATACCTTATGGTCACACGTTCTAAAGTCAGAACTGTAAAAGCTAACCCTAAATATAACTTACATGTTACTACCTCCTCCCCTATCCCCAAGTCTCCATTCCATGCCCTGCGAGATCCTAACTGGAAACAAGCTATGTGTGACGAATATAAAGCTCTCATCGACAATAACACTTGGGTACTTGTTCCTCGCCTACTAAATGTCAACATTGTCCGCTCCATGTGGCTGTATAAACACAAATATAATGCGGACGGGTCCTTAAGTCGGTCCAAATCCTGACTAGTTGCAAATGGTTGTAGTCAACAACAAGGCATCGACTGCGATGAGACATTTAGCCCCGTTATCAAACCTGCTACCATACGGATTGTTCTTAGCCTTACAGTTTCTCGACAATGGCCTATTCATCAGTTAGACGTGAAGAATGCATTTATTTACGGCAATCTTATAGAGACGGTTTACATGCACTAGCCACCAGGATTTACTGATTCAACTCATTCGGATTATGTTTACCTTCTGTAAAAGTCACTTTATGGCCTTAAGCAGGCCCCTCGAGCTTGGTTTTAGTGATTTTCTAGCTATGCTATTCGTGCTGGTTTCTATAACAGCAAAACCGACTCGTCTCTTTTCATCTTTCACAAAAGGCCAGACACAGCTTACTTACTACTATACGTTGATGATATCATTATTACAACTTTTTCTACTTCGCTCATGCAACGTACCATCTCTTCGCTAAATGCAGGATTCGCTATGACAGACCTTGGCCCACTAAACTATTTTCTTGATATATCTGCTACGCTTACTACTGCTGGCATATTCTTGTCTTAGATGAAATATGCTACCGAGATTCTTGAGCGGACACAAATGCTTAATTGTAACCCTTGCAGGACCCTAGTTGACACCGAAAAGAAGCTTGGACCTGAAGGATCACCGGTCACTGATCCTACTTTATATCGCAGCCTTGTTGGAGCACTTCAATACCTCACCTTTACCCGACCCAATTTGTTATATGCAGTTCAACAGTTATGTCTTTACATGCATGATCCTCGAGAGCCACACCTTAATGCTATGAAACGTGTTCTCCGTTATCTTCGAGGAACCATTGATCTTGGATTACAGCTATTTTGGTCAACTACATCACAACTTATTGCCTACTCTGATGCTGACTAGGCAGGTTGTCCGGCTACACGCCAGTCTACTTCTGGATACTGTGTTTTTCTTGGTGACAACCTCCTGACGTGGTCTTCCAAAAGCCAGGACATGTTGTCTCGTTCTAGTGCTAAGGCTGAATATCGCAGGGTTGCAAATGCTGTAGCTGAGACATTTTGGATTTGCAACCTTCTTCGTGAGCTCCATACCCCTCTTTCCACATCAATCTTGGTCTACTGTGATAATGTTAGTGCTATATACATGTCTGCAAACCCGATGCAACATCAGCGCACCAAAAATATAGAGATTGACATTCAATTTGTTCGTGACAAAATAGCAGCATGTTTTGTTCAAGTTCTTCATGCCCCTTCTCGATTTCAGTATGCAGATATCTTCTCAAAAGGACTCCCATACCCGTTGTTTGCTGATTTTAGATTTAGTTTGAGCTTTTGCAAATCTCCCGCTCTAACTGCGGGGGCGTATTAGAGTACATATTATATTGTATATTCAGTGTAATCGGCCTATTGGCCCGAGCCCAGTTTGTATAGCTTCTAGGGCAACCCATAGTCTAGAATGTTCCTTTGTATCCTATATATAGGTAGATTGTTATCAATAATAGTTAAGCAATCAATTCAATCAATATCAATTTCCCTTATCTTTCATGAATTACTGCTGCTCATGTTTTTGTTAATACTGCTCAACTGGATTAGTGTTGCTCATGAACTTCAAAGAAAATATGCTAAGTGTTTACTACTGCTAGTACATAGTTACTACTGCTGGTGAATATTAGTACTACTAGTGAAAGTATTCTAAGTAGTTACTACTACTAGTACAAAGTTACTACTGCTAGTGAATGTTAGTACTGCTCAAGGTTAAGACTGCTCAGAGATAAGTTAATGCTTCTGAGGTTAATAAGTTAGTACTATTTGTTGTTAGTACTGCTTATATGATATGTATTAAGTTATTTGTTTATAGAAAAGATTATGGATACTTAGGAAAGTATTGTAAGCCGACTAGGGCTCCTTGGTGTATAAAAGGAGGTCCTAGGGCATAGAGTTTGATATATTATTAGACGTATAATTCATAGCTACAAGGTATTTGTAACCCTAATACTTTGAGAGTATTCGTATTATTATCATTAATAATATTAGAGCTTATTTGTTGAATTGTATGTTAGTTGTGTTAGATTTATCTAATATAACTAAACCTTAAACAAGCTTAAGGAATTCAATATATTAAAGTGGGATCAAAAAAATTCCTATAAGGGGGTTAGACTATGATAACCGGTAACTTTTCCTGGATCTTGTTATTTTTAAAAATACTATGTTTACATAAACTTCGCTCTTTGATCTTGTCAGTTCTTTTGAGAAAACTAGAAAGTTGACTTTTTTTTACTTCTCTTGCGTAAAACGGTTATGGTTACCGTCCATCGAGTATCGTGTTAGTAAATCTATGAATCTTTTGAGTCAGAGCTTTTGTTATCTTAATGTCTGTGTTATCATTTTATTCTTTACCAGGAAGATTTCCCACGTTCAGCGAAAAACGTCACGCAACGCGTACCGGCATGACAGTGAACTAAAGTATATCTAGTTATCTGGGAGTGAACTTACTAAACTCATTTTAAATAATTTATTTCTTGATTCTTATTAGCGGTTGTCTTAAAACGTGAATCTCAGAACAACGTTCGGAAACTAGTCAGAAAAACAGAAAAACTACGTAAGTTTATCAATAAAATAAATCAACGACTAAAAATCTTTTCTTGGTCGATCTTAATGCGTGTTAGTATATTATGAGTCGTTTCGTGAACACACGGTTTCGGTTATCACCTAAACTAGTCTCGGTTTAAATTCTCGACATAAGACGAAAGCGTATGGGATTACCTTTGACATCCTAGTACCGCGTGGACCACAAGGGTGCTTGTTTCTTGCTTACATGTGCCCCCACACTCTTTTTGTCTTATAAGTAACAACAAACACACACACGTTATACATGTTTTCAAAATTAAAGAAAAACAAAACGTTTTCTCTCTTCTCTCTTTGTAACCGGACAAGCCACCAAGGAAGTAAGAAACCATCATTTTTTAAGATTTTATCAAGATCAAGGGGTTATAAAACACTATAGGGTTGATATCTAGTAATCTTAGGTAATCAAAAACAACATTCAGGTTGTTTTCTCGTGTCGAAACTCCAACCGAAACCCAATTTTTTGTAAGTTATCGAAATCCTTAAATAGTTATACTTTTGTGGTTATTATGATGATCTTAAGCTAGTTGTACAATGCATTTGTTTTAAAAACAAAAACTAAAAATCGAAACAAGAGCTTAAAGGGTGCGTTTGGTTTTAACGTGAGCTAAAAGAAAGAAAACAAGAGTTGGTCATCTTAATATCATGGTTGTTATGGTAAAATTTCTTGTGTTGTCTAGAGCTTATTGATGCTTATCTGGAAGTCTAGCTTAAAAAATAAGTTTGGTTAGGGCTTATTTAATATTTTAGACTTGTTTTGGTTGTCTCGGCCCAAACCGTGAGCTAAGGAAGTGAGGTCATGGGCTCGGCTCATGACTTATTTGGCTTTTTTTGAGATTGTTGTGGCTTATTTGATAGCTTATTCCATATTCAGACTTATTTTGAGCTTATTTATGGTATTTTGGGCCTTGTTCGATTTTGGCCCAAGAAGGAAAAGAAAAGGGTTTTAGGGCTCGGCCCATTATTGTTTCATACGGCTTATTATAGCTTATTAAAGTTTTTTTGATTATCGTACCTTGAATAAGAGTTAATAGTAATTTGCTTTATTTGTTGGTTTTTTTGAGCTTATTCGGTTGTATTTTGAGGTCTTAATGGGCCGAATATTGGATTGCGTCCAATAGTGTTCATGAGTATATTTATTTTTGCATCATAGCTTTTGTGTGCTTATTAAACATTTATTGCGTCGATTATTTGATATTGAACTAACCAAACTATTTATAGCTTATTTTGAGACTTTTTGAGCTTATTGGGCTTGCGGCCTAATAAGGACGAAAAGTCTCGGCTTATTAAGGGCATATTAACCCCAACTTATTATCTGATATTTTCTAACTTGTTTAGAGCTTATTTGAAGAACTAAAAAGGTTTTGATACTAACGGGTCTATTTTTGAATTTATTTGAGAACTTTCAAGCTTATTAGGCTCGCGGCCCAATAAGAGTATTAAGCCATAGCTTATTTTTCGTGACTTATTTTTTGACTTGAGATCTTTATGCCTTTATATAACTTAGTAACTTATTTTGGGCTTAAAGGCTTGTTTTAGACTTTAGGGGGGTCACAGCCCAATAAGCTAAGATAAGTTGCGGCTTATCGTGAGCTTGATTAGTCTCAGCTTATTCCCTTGAACTATATTTTTGCTTATTGGCAACTTATTTAAGTCAAACTAAAAAGAACTTATTTCATAATTAATTATTAAAGAATTATTTTTGGACCTATTTGGAAACTTAAAAGATACTAGTGGACTTATTGGGCCGAAAAGCCCAATAAGGTATATATATTATACTTGTCAATATTATCGGGCTAACTAAGAAAGTTTATTGGGCCGTAAGGCCCAACGATATAATGGACTAGAACGATACTTGGATTTTTGGGTTAACTATCGGATTTATGGATGGGCTTGTACTCGAGTGAACTAAAATGGTTTGGACAGTCAATGAAAATGTTGTTTTAACGGATCGTCGTGAGAAATATAAACTTGGTGTTTTGTTGAGAAATTATTGAAAGTGAAAAGTGATAAAATTAAGGTTTGAAGCCTTGGGGAAACTTTTACAAACGAACGGGTCATGTCAAATTTTTATAAAACATGTCACATTTAGAAAATATCTTGAAAAAAGCCTATTTTCCCGTTGATTCGACAAAAGGATAAAATTGGATTTTATTAATCGTTAAGTGTCAAGGTTGAAACAATTGAACTTAAACATACTAAATAGGCAATGTTTCATACTTACCCTTTTAGCCCGATAAGAAGACGAATTAATAAAATATTATTAATTTATTATAAATTACCCTTACTACTTTATCATTGTGGAACTATTTATCCTTTTATTTTCCGATCTTTAGATTCTTAATCATTTCTTATCTGATTCTCCTCGGATCTTTTTGAACTTCCACCTCATTCTAGCTCGTTGACTCTGTTCTCGATCATTATGTGGTAATATCGCACCTAGCCTAAGTGCATCGAGTCATCTTACCTAGTTACTACACAACCATGATACAAAACTTTGATAAGAAGAAATGAGAACTTTTTGTAAATTGTAATGCAAACGTTTGTACAACAAAACAATTTTTGTACAACATAATACTAAGGCGAACTTATTAACTAGGTCGTGGCCGGGTACCACTGTGCTTTGTGTAGAGGTTATCTTGTTCAGCTACTATCATCTTTTGAGGTGAGTCATCGTAGTCCTACTTTTTAACTCTTTTCCGTTGGAGAAAAATGATACTCAAAACTGTTTTTGAACTTGTTTTCTTACTGTACGAAACTTTTATCTTTTTGGACAATGCTATGTGCCTATGACTGCTATGTGAATGACATAAGATTGGTAGAACTTGTATGTGGATCATATGTGGTATTGTGAGGTATCTTGTGATCTTGTGATATTGTGAACTTGCGAACTTGTGATCTTCCGCCCTATGTATAGCTCCAGCTGGTAGGCTTTAGGTGCGTGTTAACTTAGAAGCTTGGATCTTTGAGAGTGTTGGCATCTATATTAGTGTTGTATCTATGGACCTTCGATAACATGTGTTGCTACGTTGGCATCTTATCTATTGCATGTATTCACTGTCATATTGCACATTTGTCCACCTTTTGAAACTATGGCACAACGACTGGGTTGTTATCAAACCTACGAGCTCACCAACTTTATGTTAACCTTTTCAAGTATCATTTTCAGGTGTGTTGCCAACCAAGGTAAAATGGGAGTAATGGGGATCAAGACGTGGACATTTGGGGTGTTATCCTTAGGCTAGCGATTTCACTTATCAAGAATTGTAAACTTGGATTCTTTTGTAAAACTAAATGTTGTAAACTTTGTATGGTGTGATCTTGTATCTTGTGCGATGAAACAATATCGTTGCATCCCGTGTTTCCACTTTAGCGGGATGTGACACCCTTGTTTGAAATTATTATTACAAACTCTAAAGAAGACTTTAATTAATTAGCTAAGGGTAAAACTGTCATTCTGTCAAAAAGTAAAAAAGAGAAAGCAATAATAAATGTATTTTTCTTAAACTGTGTGTTTTTTGTCGAGGGACAATAATTTTGAGTCGGCGGGAGTATTTTTTTTCCCAATCACGCTTTCACCTATTGGGCTTGTACTCATATATTAATCTACTAATTAATAGGGAAATTTTTTTTCTTTCTGAAAGGTAGTGTTAAGGTAAAATACCGTACCTTGAGTCTAGGGTGCGTTCCCTACCCTCTTGGTGAAGTATCCTCTTAAATTACCTGAAAGTAAGAAAGAATACCCGTTAACTCATCCCGGGTGTTGACCTAGGACCAAGCTCGGGCGTGATAGTAAGTAGATGAATATGAGCCGAAGGGGCTGTATATGGGAGCTGAGGAGGCTATAGTAATAAATATGTCTGTGTGTGCAGTAAATGCTGTGCTTTGAATAGTAAATACGAGGGTATTTATACTAGTCGAAACACTGTAGAGATGTACGGTTTCTGGCATGTAGATGGCGACCCTTTCGTCATGTCTCTATCACCTGTGTCTTAGATGGTGACATCTCTTTAGTTGATGTCACAGTTTATCGTGTAGTCACTATCTTTTTGTGTTTATGGTGACGTTATCTCTTTGATGACGTTGACCTGTAGGTCTCTGAAATAAAGTCAGCGCTTTGTTGTTTACTAGGCTGACGTCCCGTACACGTTTAGAACTTCATGGCTCGTTCTGACCCTTGTGGCCCTTTCGGACCCTTGTGGCCCTTTCGGACTTGAATAACTTGCTTGGTCTGGAATGATTTGATTGGGCTTGAGTGGTTCGCTTGGGCTTTGTGTGGCCCATTCGTGCTATTAGCCTGTCCAGCATATACGCGGACATGTCCCCGCCAGTATGGCTTTAAGAGTTGTAAACTATTGAAGTCATACTTGAGGTGCTAGTCTGGAAGGGTCCTGAGACATTGTCCTTGTTTCTTTCATTCCCTAATCATCCTCCTTTTCTCTTCTTCCTATTCCCCGCCTTTTTTTAGGTATGAAACAAAATTCATAATTATTAGGAGTTGAGATCCATTTGTCTTCTTGATGTGTATGAGACAAAATCATAATTACAGT
>BQNB010122479.1:0-11887 GCA_026074375.1 Tanacetum coccineum
TACTTTTCCATGGTATATAGGACCATATGATATAAGAATAAGTGCATATAATCATAAACATAAATAATAACTCATTTTTCATTTTAGAAAGTCCTTAGTGGTGATTATGGCTATATTTAACATGTAATACAAAAAACAGACATAAAATTATAAGAAATAAAAGTATAAAGGAATTAGGAAAACCTTAGTAATGATGTAAGAGATGATAAACAAGTTCTAAACCCGTGTTTAGATTCAAAACCAAAGCTTACAAGCTTATAAACCCTAGATTAGGTTTGAAACCCTAATCTTGCAATAACTTGATAAAATCTTTTCAAAGCTTAGCCAACCCTTGAAACCTTCTTAGAATACCTTAAGTATGATGTGTATATGCTTGTATAACCTTAGAAAATCAAAGTATGGATTATGTTTATAAGGGGTTTTGTGCCGTGGGTTTTGGGACAAGGAAAGGAAGAAAGAAATGAATTTTGCATGTAAGGATTTTAAGTAAAGTTTACTTATGCATGCATGAGTATTTATAGTAAAAATATCTCATTAACTTAACCATGGTTACTTTCTAACCCTAGGTTAAAGTTAACATGCCAAGTTGATAAAGGTGTAAGAGTACTTTTACTAAATATCTAGATATTAAGAAAAGTTTAAAAAGTCTTGGTCTCATCTTTTAAATTTCGGCATATATACATATATAAGATGTAATTTTTGATTATTTTGAGTATTGGGTATAATCGTGGGTATTCGTTTAGGCGTAGTTAGGTTTTGGAACTTCCGGGTATGCCTAAACGCATTTTATCGTGAAACATAAGCATTTTACGTAGCCAATAAAAATAAGATGAACAAAGTTATTAATTATCCTCATAATAATCATATAACACTTGCTTGATGTAAACATTTAATTGTTTAATGAACGTTTACATTGTATGATCATTTTCAGTTTATGCGATTTATCTTAACGTTTACGGTTTAAGAGTAAATGCGTAAAACCCTAAAAATAAATTGTGAATTTCATAATGTCATACAATGACCTAAAATACGAGGTGTTATACAAGTTCACAAGATGGAGAAAAGAGATTATGCTTGGTTGATGATCTCAAGATGCTCAAGATTACAAAATTACATAAAAGTAAAAGAAACAAGCTCAAGCCTTAAGTCAATGATCACTACGCCAAATTCACAAGATAATGAAAAGAAAAAGAAGTCTGCGAGCACAAGAACAAAGACCTTCATAGTATGCTAGGTTTAAGTTTTTGTAAAATGGAGTGACCTCTCTTAGGGGGAGATTGTTAGGAACATAAAAGTGTCGGTCACTTATATAGATATCATTAGATAGCTTGTTTAGTTATTTTTTGAACTTAGGTAGGCTTGTTAGCCCAAGGCCCATGGAAAGCCCATGAGCCCTAAGCCCACACGTCAAACTTAGATAGTATATATACATTTTTCATGCTATGGAAAGGGTGTTAGTTGTTCATTTTACACATTCTCATAATGCATTTTCTTATGTATATTTTCTCTCTCTAAAGTGTGCATCCAACCACTCTCTCTCTCTCTCTCTTTAAAACTACCTATCTTTCCCTCATCAAGTATGTTATTTGATTAGTCTTCAGTTATCAACTTCACTCTTTATCTCAAAGTTCTTGAGGTCGGAATCCCTTGGCCCCTTCCTGTGATCTTTTTCATATTTTACTTTGAAAATTGTGATTTTAAAAGAAGGAGAACACAACTTAAATGAAATTAACACCAACAACCACATCTCGAAAAAGGAATAAATTTACATTCCTCTTATATGATTGATTTTCATTTATGTGTGCTTTATAAACTTAGAATATAAGGAACATTCCTATCTCAAACACTAATCATTTGAAACTTCCCAAACATAGATTGTCATTTAAGTGTGTATTAATTGTAGCTTTCTGAATTTTAAGTTTGGTTTTAGAGTGTTTAATGCTTGTTTAGCTTTTGAATATTGATTATACGCTAATAAAATAAGACTATATACTCCCTCTGTCCATTTTAATTGGCATCTAACAAAGAAGTTCTTTTTATGATAGATTCAATGAATCAGGACGTGTATTTATTAAAAAGATAAGTTTACCCATTAAATGCAATAAATGTAAAAGAAGTAAACTTAAATGATGATTTTTTATAAACAAATTAGAAACTTTATGAACCAACAAAATGAAACTAACGATTTTTCAAGATTAAAGACTTGACAAATTGATAAAAACGTGCTAGTAATAGAGATTTAAAAGATATAAACAACTAACTAAAGCGTTGGGAACAAATTTTAAAATTCATTATACATAAACATAAACTATTAATGGTCGAACAATCATCTGACCTTTGGCTCAAATGGTACCATTCCCCCTCTGCAAATGCTCAGTTGACCGGTCATAGAGGGCCTTTTAGAAAATGACCTGGGTTCGAACCCAACTCTTAGGTAATTAGGTCACTGAGACAGGAGCTCATTGCCTGGCCGGTTCTTTAGGGAAGGGTCCGGTTGGCATCAAAAGATGCATGGGATCGGGGTGTTCCTACCGATTTACACCTTTTTGGAATAATGGTCAAACAAAAATTTGTAACAAAGTTTACTAATTAAAACTAACCTAAACTAATCTAAACTAAAAAGAGAAAAGAAAAGAAAACCTAATAATTAAAGAAAAAGAATAAAAATGTTACGACTCCTCCTTTCATATCTAGTGCCTTGTAGGTTTTATACTAACACAAAGAAGACATGTGCCTATTCTCAAAATGGGGCAAATGGTATAGTATTGGACTTTTGTTGGTGGAGTCATCTTTGGCACAGTTACTTGGTTTTTTGTCATGCTTTTTCTTTGGACTTTTTTTCGAGTCATCAATAATTTTTAATAAATGCTCAAAATTCCATACTTTTACTCAAACAAGCGGGATACTAGCCCGCGCGTTGCGGCGAGCATGTTTTTCTGTATGTATTTATTATGTGTTTTAACCTTAAATGAAAAACGAATGGGTATTTGCTTGAGAACGGGCTTTGTTGTATGGGTCATTTAGTTATTTATTCTGTTTTTACCTATGCAGTTATACTTTTGTTGTACAGGTCATTTGGACCCTAGTTGTATAGGTGACATAATTAGCACTGATGGTATTTGAAGATTGATATGACAAAGGTTTTCATGCAGTAATTGGAGCCGGTGGTTCAATTTGTTGTATGAGACTCAAACGTCCAGTGTAATGCTCCACACCGCATCTAGAATGTAGAATACATTACAATGATATATTCTTATTTTGTGTTGTCTTGTAAATGTTGATAGAATGACTCCCAAGAGGACATCAACATCTGCAGCACCAACCATGACTCAGGCCACCATCAGGAAATTAGTTGCTGATAGTGTTTCCGCAGCTCTAGAAGCATAAGCTGCTACCATGGCAAATACTGACAATACCAATAGGAACACCAGACAAAGTGGAACTCCTATAGGCTATGAAAATGTAGTACAAAGGAGTTTTGAGCTGCAAATACACTTTAATTTTAAAGGTACAGAGGAGTTGTGGCCTTCATCCGCTAGTCTTTTGAACGAAACTGAATCAGCTATTTTCCGTTGTAACGTCTTCCGCAGGATTGCAAAGTGAAATTTGCTTACTGGTACCTCCTAAACCGAGGAAGCTTTATCCTGGTGGAATTCATTCCCACCTGCGCCTATTGGATAGAGGAAGGTTTTACAAAGATCACTTGATCCTAAATTTAAGCATCTCTTAATAAAGAAGTATTGTCCTACGAATGAGATCAAGGACAAAAATGAAAGATGATTTTACAATCTTGACTGTTAAAAAGGGAAATGGTCTCAAGGACTACATTAGAAAGCGATTCCAGCATTGCCAGTTTTATGCCCAATATGGTGCAAATTCTGAGAAACTCATGGAATGAGTCAGAGAAGAGAACTAATAGTTGTTGGTGTGAGAAAGTAGATCACTCTGTTGCGCTCTAGGTGAGAAGAGTGGTAGGGTACTAGTCACTGTAAGTCGCGCGTCTCTCGTGAGGTTGGATTCGTAGTGACAAGTCAATCGTCGCTCGCAGCTAGAGGTAGAGGATGAGTTTGACTCGAGCTCGCGCTAGACACAATGTTCTCTGATTACAAGAATCGTCGGCTTAACTCTGGAGACATCGAGATCTCAGACAGTAGCAGAGTGTAGAGAGATAGAGTGTGAGAGGAGGAAACCAATGATCACAATCAAAAGTTTGATGATAGAAGAACCTTCACCAACAACAACAACTACCAGAACAACCGTAACAACAATAGAAACCACAACAATGATCACCAACAACAACATAATAGAAGGCAAGAAACCATCAGGGCTTATGCTGTTAACCCAACTGAAAATAGTAGAATACTGGAAAAAACTAAAGCCTTCCCCTGTGTAAGAAATGCACCCTGCATCACACAGGACCTTGCACTGTCAAGTGTCAGACTTGCAACAAGGTGGGTCATCATACCAGGAACTGCAAAAACAAAGGGCCAGCCACTAGAAGCAATCTACAACCAATATTCATAATTGGACATGCTCTGCGGGAGAGAAAGGGGCACTACAAATGTAATGTGCTTAAGAGCAAAACAACAATGCCTACGGAAGAGCATTTGCTGAGGGACAGATACAGCATCACCAAGACACCGAACGTAGTCACGGGTTACGTTTCTTTCTAAACCAACTTCTTGCTAGAGTATTAATTTGATTCCGCACACCACCCCCACCCGGATCCGATAAAAGTTTTGTATCCATATCTCTTGCTTCTATGCTTAATATCCCACCAATTACACTAGATACCACATTGAAATGGCCAATGGAAACCTAGTAGGCACTAATACCTTTATCCAGGGTTGCACTCTGATTTTGCTAAACCAACCTTTCGAAATTGATCTTATGCCGATTAAACTCGGTAGTTTCGACGTCATCATTGGTATGGATTGGTTATCCAAGTATCATGCTAGAAAATATATGTACGAGGGGAAAGTAGTCCACATCCAATGATAGTGAAAACTTTGATTCTTACGAGGTATTCGAATGTTAAACCCGATTAAGCTAATATCCTATACTTAAAAACCGAAAGATATATATCTAGGGGATATCAAGTTTTAGCTTTAGTAATAGCCAAGTAATGAGAGAAGAAGTCAGACAAAAATCTACTAGAAAAAATATATCGTTAGTCAGGAGAATTTTCCGGGGGAAAAAGAGGGGGGGGTGGGGTTTTTTTTTTTTTCCTAAAGATCTACCCGGCCTCCCTCCAGTTCGCCAAGTAGAATTTCAAATAGATTTAATTCCAGGAGCGGCACCAGTAGCCCGAGCACTTTACAGAATTAGCTCCCTCAGAAATGCAAGGAATTATAACTACATGAGTTACGCAGGACCAAGGTTTTATCCGACAAAGTATTCACCCCTGGGATGCTCCCTGTCTTATTTGTTAAAAAGATAAGACGGATCTTTTAGTATGTTGTTTCGAATTTTCGAGAGACCTGAAATAAACTCACCGTAAAGAATCGTTTCCTATTACCCAAGATCGATGATTTATTCGACCAACTTCAAGGTTCGAGTACTTACTCAAAGATTGATTTAAGAGTAGGCTATCACCAATGAGGAGTCCGGCTCGCGGCTCGCGCTTCGTGCATTCCCAGACTGCTTTCAGAACGCGGTCACGAACACTATGGAATGCACAATCAGTAATGCCATTCTGATTTAACTAACGAGTCTGCTGTGTTAATGGATCTCCTGACAACGTATGTGTAAACCATACTTGGATTAAATTTGTGATAGTTTTCATCGATGATAATCTTATCTAACTCCCATAACAATGAAGAACCACTATATCACACCATGAGAATAATCATGGAATTACTCAAAAAGGAGAAATTATATGCCAAGTTCTCCAAATGTGATTTCTGGATCAGTATCGTGCAATTTCTCAGGCACGTGATTGACAGCCAAGGAATTCACGTTGACCCCGCTAAGATTGAAGCAGTTAAGAATTGGGCATCTTCTACCACACCCACAAAAATACGCCAATTCTTAGGACTCGTCGGCTACTATCGGAGATTTATCAAAGAGTTTTCGAAGATTGCAAAGTATTTGACTGAATTAACCCAGAAAAACAAAAAGTATATATAGGGAGAAGACCAAGAGTCAGCCTTCCAACTGCTAAAACAAAAGCTTTGTGAAACTCCAATCTTAGCATTACTAGAAGGAAACGATGATTTTGTTGTTTACTGTGATGCATCCCATCAGGGTTTAGGAGCGGTGTTAATGCAAAGAGAAAAAGTTATTACATATGCATCTTGACAAATCAAACCTCGTGAAGAGAACTATACCAACACGAACTTGAATTAGGAATTGTAGTGTGTCGCTATTAAAAAATTTGGATACTACTTGTTAGGGCCACCAAAGTGTATTGTGTTCACTAATCATAAAAGTCTTCAGCATATCCTTGATCAGAAAGAATTGAACATGAGACAACGCCGTTGGTTAGAATTTCTCGCAAATTATGATTGTGAGATTCGTTACTCATCCTTTGAAAGGCATATGTTGTAGAAGATGCCTTATGACGTAAGGACTGAATCAAACCACTCCGAGGTTACGAAAGCAATTAGTCTATGACCCTTCACCAAAATTACAATCACATATCCTTAAGATGAACCAAGGCAATCAAAGAAAGGAACATCAAAGCTCGAGAACCTACGAGGAATGGACATAGCATTTGATAGTACGTTCCTGAATGGCAACCCGATGTAGTAAGAATCGAAGTTGGTTTCCACTTTTTGGTAATTTGAGGACTTAATCATGCATGTATCCCATATATCAAAGTATTCCACCCTCCAGGTTCTGGCAAGATGTATCAGGATCTGAAGAAACTCTATTGGTGGCCTAACATGAAGGCAATCATCGCTGAGTATGTTGGCAAGTTTTTAACATGCTCTAGAGTTAAAGCTGAATGTCAGAATCCATCTGGCTTACTAGTACAACTTGTGATTCACCTACATGGAAATGGAAAGAATATGATGGAATTTGTTACTAAGCTAATCACAAAAACATACAAGTGGACATGACACAATTTGGGTCATTGTAGACCGCCTTACCAAATCAGCACATTTCATCCCCACCAAAGCAACAGATAGTATGGAAACCCTTACAAGGTTGTATATAAAGGAAATTGTTTTTACGGCTGGGTGTTGCCGATATCCATCATCTCGGATCGTGATAGTCATTTCACATCCAGATTATGGCAATCAATGCAGAATGCCTTGGGTACTCAATTAGACATGAGTACGGCATATCATCCCTAGACTGATGGAAAAAGTAAAAGAACCATCCAAACACTCGAAGACATACTTTGAGCCTGTGTCATAGATTTTAGAAAAGGATGGGAGAGATACTTACCACTGGTAGAATTTTCTTACAATAACAGTTACCATGCAAGTATTAAGGCACTTTATGGTAGAAAGTGTCGATCACCTGTCTATTGGGCTGAAGTTGGAGATGTCCAACTCACGGGACCAGAGATAATCCATGAAACCACCAAAAAGATAGTACAAATCCGACAACGCTTGCAAGCTGCAAGAGACCAGCAAAGGAGTTATGCCAATGTAAGGCGAAAGCCTTTGGAATTCCAAGTTGGATATCGTGTTATGTTGAAAGTGTCACCTCGAAAAGGTGTCATCCGATTCAGAAAGTGAGGAAAGCTTAACCCCCGGTACATTGGACCATTTAAGATCCTTGAAAGGGTCGGCCCAGTGGTATACAAACTTAAGCTTCATAAAGAACTCAGTAATGTCCACAATACTTTCTACGTTTTTAATTTAAAGAAATACCTATCTGACGGAATCCTCGTTTAAATTCCATGGAACAGTGCTAGGATCGATGACAAAACTCACTTCGTGGAAGACCATAAGTGGAAATCCATGGATCAAGGAAGTCACCAGCAACTAGACAAAGTCGCATCCTATAGTCAAAGTAAGATGAAACTCTAAAAGTGGACCTGAATTTTCGTTGGTGAACGCGAAGATCAAAATTTTGTCCCAAGTATCGCACATCTTTTGCAAACATCACCCAAACATCCCAACTAAATTCTCGGGGGACGAGATTCATTAAGTGTTGGGGAGACTAAAACAACCCATATTTTCATCTATGTAATTAAAACATCTATTAAATTAGATGCAATTTTCATCAGTGTAATTATCCATCTATTAAATTAGATGCAATTTTCATCAGTGTAATTATCCATCTATTAAATTAGATGCAACCATTTTCATGGAAAGATTTTTGCTTTATTCCATCCATAATGTAACGTAACTTACATTACAAAAGTAAACAAGCTCACGCAACCTACCAATGCCAATTTCATCAATGTTTATAGCAAGTAAACATTATAATATGTCAAGCAATATGTTTTAAACTTCATTTTACCATACGTTATCTATTTAATGTACCATCCATAACGTTTAATATAAAATGGACTTTATACGTTAAACGTTTATATCAAAACCCCGATTACATGTAATGTTTGCATACAAAACAAATGTACAAGCTTTCAAGGCATGTGTACAAGTGTACAATGCATAACATTCGAATATATTTTCTCTCCAAACTAGTACAACTCCTTTAAGCTTATGGTACAACCCGATATAGCACAACATTCAAACTAGCCCATTTTCCATCCATTTTCTAAGGTATTTCGTACAACCTTTCTAACACAACTTACAAGCTTCTTAAGCATCACATTTGAACCATAGTTTCCCTCTATTTCAGCCCATAGCTCGTCCTAAATCCAAAACCCTAACCCGAAACCCTAATGAACCCGTAACACCTTAACTAGCTCGAACCAAGTCTAAACCAAGCAACCACCCTTTCACCACCATGCCGCCACCTCACCACCACCTTGTCACCACCTTGCTAGCACCCTAGCACCTTGTCACACCCTTGCTCACCAAGTAAAACCTCTCTAGTCACCTCCTTGTAAGCTACTAGTCACCTACTTGTCACCACCATGGTAATTCGAACCCTTCTCACCCTCTAACACCTTTCAAAGCTACTCCTAGCTTATACTAGTCATTCCTAGTATCCCTTGGTCACTACTCTACTACAACTTGGCCACTACTCCACACAAACTTGGTCACCACTCTTATTTCAACCCTATATATACACGCATACATGTACACCTTCAAAACTCACCACTAAGTTTCATACTACCTCAAAACTATGTTCTAGCCAAGCTAAGGAAGGAAAAATAAAGGTCTTTAAGCTATTTTGGAACCAAGGGATAAGAAAAGAAGAGTTCTTGATTCATCTCCAAGCTTTCGGGTTATAGTTCATCATTTTTGACCCCATAATCAGTCCTTTTTTGATCATTCAAGCTCTAGTAAGCCTCATATCTTGTTATATAAGCTCTTGTCATATTTTAGATCATGTATAAGCTTTGATATAATCATTTGTTCAAGCTAAACTTTTTTGGAAACCCTAAGTCTACTCGTTTGGTTTTCCTAAACCAAACACGCCCTTTAAAACCCTAAAACCCTAATTTCGAACCCTAATAAGCTATAAGCCATAAGCTGTTGTAATAAGCTATTTCTATAAGCTCATTTATCACTTTTATAATCATTAAAACTAATCCTAAAAGCTCAAACCCATCGGGTTAAGATTTTAAAACCAAACGTGCTCATTTTGGATTTTTAAGCTCATAAGCTCTTTTCATAAGCTAAAAGCTCGTAAAATTAACTTATTTTAGCTTATAGTAATAAGCTATAAGCTGAAAATTAATTTCAAGATTAAAATACAAAGTATATGGATTTTGGACTAGTAATGCAAATCGTATATGCATGAGGGGTATATATTGTAACTTTTGAAATTATTAAACTTTCGGGCCAAAAGTGTAATTATCCTAAAGTTAAAACCACAAGGGCCTGTTTTGCCATATTTCTAAGTTAAGGGTTAAATGTTTAAAATATATATAAAGGGATTAAATTGTAAAATTAATATATACCAAGGGTATATATTGTCATTTTTGAATTCTTAAAGGTATAAAATGTAATATTTTTATATTTAATAACAAAAATATATTTAAACATTATAAGACTCGATTTTATTAAAACCCGACACAATTATCGTTCATTCATCGATCGAAACATTATAAATCAATTATGTTATATATTTAACATAATTTATCATCCACTAGCTTTTGAAGAAACTTAAAAAGATAAAATCCTATCATTTAAACTATAACGTATCACGTTACTAGGGAATTTCATGTGAGGAGATTTTATTTGGGTAGACGTTTTGACGAGTTGCTGGATTTATGATTTAAAGTGTCCTAGCTCCTCAAACGTTTACTACATGACCTCTGGATTATGATAGCCCGAACAGTGATACGATGTTTTCACAAACTAATAAACCAAAATCATTTACGTTAAACTTTATGAAATAAAGTTTTGAAACAATCAAACTAAGACTTGACATATTACCCCAGGTTGCGTGACAAGGCCGTTTATTTCCAATTGAGTCACTTTTGACGTCAATCAGATTTCTCTGTTAAGGTGAGTTCATAGTCCCACCTTTACATGTTTTCTAAACTTCGTGGGGAGATACATGCTATAAACATGAATACAAGTATTTTCCAACTATATGCTATCCTGATATATTATTTCCTAAGTAACTCTATTTTCCAAAAGGCCCCACTATCATGAACTATTAATTACTTTGCGAAGTAAGCGCGAATGCCGTGAATAGATCTATTGGGATTGAACTTCCCCGTCCAGGTTCTGGTACATACATGGCCAGCGGACGCATTTCATTTGAGGAACTCTGGGTGTTTGGCAAAGCACCCGCTTGGGGCAACAACTTATGAATAACATTTACTTAAGGCTTCGGTGTCATAAGCTCAGTGCAATAATATAATATTGTTTATCATGATAATTGTATTCATTGCAATTATTACTATTACATTGATTTGTATTCAACTATTACATTTCAAACCTGTGAATTTCACTCAACCTTTGTGTTGACCTTTTTAGCATGTTTATCTTAAGTAATTAAGCAACCTATGGCACGGAGTGGCATTGGACTTGAGGGCGTCCAAACTTGTTATCATTCAAACTCTATGTTTTCATATGTATTTTGGGACATCCTTTTGTAAAACTCTGAAATAATATTGAATGGTAACTAAATTTTCCAAAACATCTCTTTTAAGTCGTTTTTCATGATTTTGACTGTTGATTCATGAAGTAATACCCCAATTTAGCTTCTGCTACTATGTGAATTAAGGGGGTGTTACAGAAATGCATTTGCAGTTTGTATTTGTAGGTGAGTTTAACTGATATGGTATTTAGGATTGGTCTTTAGATGAGGATTTGCATTTTGGAAATGCATTTGCAGGTTAGATGAACTTATATGTCCTTAGATTAACTTCAGTTTCAATTGCAGGTTACATTAAATCAGATGGTATTTAGGATATAGATTTGTATTTGAAGGTTATAGTAACTGATATGCTCTTTAGTTTAGGAAATGCATTTTGGCCTAATATCTTGCAGGTTTGGGCTAATGTTGCATATTCAGGACAACCACAGGGACCAAACATGCAACTAAGTTAAAGTATAATTGGACCACAAACCAAACCCCACATACTTTACACTTATCTCAAACCCCACCACACTTTCTTTTGGAACATCTCTTTGTCATCAACAACCAGTTTTCGAATTTGATAACAAAGACATTCCTTGTCTTTTTACTAGAAATCGCAAATAACCCTTTTATGTTAGACATTTAAGAAGGTATGTTGGATCTTGCCCCCTCTTTAACAGCCCTAATTGTTCTTTTTCAGAGTATATATTTAATATTTTTTTAACATTGAAATTAGGGTTTTATTGTTATATAATGGAAT
>BQNB010122480.1:0-20277 GCA_026074375.1 Tanacetum coccineum
TCTCGACTCTTTCTTCAACATAAACAATAGCAAGATGGTAGCCCGTATCTAGCATATTTTTTTGCTTTTTTCATTTTTTTGATTTTTTTATTTACACTTTTGCCCTGCCATCTGCTGAAACATAAATAATACATGACTTGGGGTTTATAATTGCATCCATACACTTGAGTTTTTAATACTCAATAGCATAAACTAACTAATGACCCGAATTGAGAAGGATCAACAAAACATGGAGAATATTAGACAAACATGGGGGTAATGACTTAACTTTTCTTCTCCATTTCTCCATATAATAAAGACTACCATGAATCCCAATCATCCCAAAATTGTATACACTAATAATGACTCGACTTAGCAACCATGTACTCAAGTAAATAATTAACACTTTTGCCCTGCCATCTGCTGAAACATAAATAATACATGACTTGGGGTTTATAATTGCATCCCTACACTTGAGTTTTTAATACTCAATAGCATAAACTAACTAATGACCCGAATTGAGAAGGATCAACAAAACATGGAGAATATTAGACAAACATGGGGGTAATGACTTAACTTTTCTTCTCCATTTCTCCATATAATGAAAAACTACCATGAATCCTAATCGTCCTAAAACTATATACACTAATAACGACTCGACTTAGCAACCATGTACTCAAGTAAATAATTAACTAGGGTTTAACAAATGTGACAACAATAATGTATTAAAAATAAGTACATACAAGAAAGGCTAAGGCGATTTGGGTGTAACATTTTGGTGTGGTGTAAACAATGCTCTTCATTAATAATCTGGAATCCACCAGAAAATTACGAGAACCGCGAAAAGGATAGGCTCAGAGGCATGTACTAAGGGTATCTCGCACTAAAAATGAGTGCGTAGCAAGGGTGTGGGGGTAGTTATATGATCGAGGAGGCCATCATAACCATAACAAATACAGGCTAAAAACATGGGGTTATGCTGATGCCTCTTATCACTTAGTAAATCCTAATCACACAAATATGATCACACTAGCAGTCTCAGGATAAATCGCTAAAGCAAGTTCTAGAATTTATAATACTACCGGTACACTCTCATAATCCTAACCGATACTAATGCTCCAGAAAAAAAGCGACAAAACCACACATGCTTGATCAAATCCATAAATGAGACACATACGATTGCTCATATCTTAACTCGAGCAATTTAAAGGTTAAAATCATCTAAAAGCATCAAAGATGGACGCTTTAATTCCTAAAGATCTAGGGGCGAACCTCACATTTTTGGGGTGAAATTTTTGAGTAGTAGGGTTTTTTGTGTGTTGATCCCACTTTAATAGATGAATTCCTTATGCTTGTTTAAGGTTTAGTTATATTAGATAAATCTAATACAACTATAGTAGAAACTTTGTTTGAATGTATTTAAGATTATGCAGAATCTAATCTTTACTATTAAGAAGAATTATCAATGAAACAGTAATTCAATGAACATACAATTCAACAAATAAGCTCCAATATTATTAATGATAATAATACGAATACTCTTAAAGTATTAGGGTTGCAAATACCTTGAAGCTATGAATTATACGTCTAGTTGTATATTGTAATGTTTTAAACTCTATGCCCTAGGACCACCTTTTATACACCAAGAAGTCCTAGTCGGCTTACACTACTTTCCTAAGTATCTAAAATCTTTTCTATAAACAACTAATACATATCACATAAGCAGTACTAACTATCAACATTAACTTGATATTCACTAGCAGTAGTAACTTCAAGCATATTTTCAGTAGCAGCATTAACTTCAACTAAGCAGTCTTAACTTTGTACTAGCAGTAGTAACTACTTAGCATATTTTCTTTGAAGTTCATCAGCAACACTAATATTCACTAGCAGTACTAACTGTGTACTAGCAGTAGTAAACACTTAGCATATTTTCTTTGAAGTCTCTGAGTAGTACTAACTCCAGCTGAGCATCATTAACACATATATGAGCAGCAGTAATTCAAACAACATCAAGAAGACTTTTAATCCCAACAATCATCCCCTAAACTTGATAGTCTTCTTCAAAATCATTAACTTTCTTCATTTAAAGCTTCATCAACACCAGGAGGATGCTTCCAAACACTTTTTTACTTCTTAAGCTGTTTTATGATGAATTTAAGAAGCTGATAAGCCATTTCACTTTCATAATCAATTATAAGCTTCTTTTCTAACATCATTGAAAGTGTAAGTGGTGCAAGGGGATACTTCTTCTCTACCAACATATAAATCTACATATGTTGCATACTCAAAGAATGTACTCCACAGGAGTCATACAGCTTCCAATCCAATACTTTGTAATCTTGTTGATTTCTCCATACATTATCTTCTACATGTGGTTCAAACAATGTTTTCAAATCACCCCATAACAATAAATCCAAGTCTTCCACTGTTCTTGTTGACTCATATTTAACTTTTACCAACTTGTATAAATCTTTCAAATCTTGCATGTCAAAACTTTTAAGCATTTGACTAAAGATCATGTACATTTGAGACTTTCCATTAGCTCTTATTATTTGATAATAGCTTTTTCTTCCTTCTTTATGAATCTTCCAACCAACAATACATGGAGACTTAATAGCTAAAGGTATAGCATCAATTGTTACCTCTTCTTCATCTGGAATGATTTCCAAACACTGTTTAAGCTCTGTTGTTTCTTTGTCATCTTCCACCTTTTGCTTCTTTGCATTCTCTTGTATCAGCTCTGTTCCTGCTCTCTTTTCTTTGCCTTCCACCAACTCTGTTCTAAAGTCTTCAAATGTATTTACCCTTTTGAATGCTCTGTCAAACATCTCTTGGATAGAATCAAACTCTTTCAACTTCAAATCTTTGAGCTTGTATCCTTCCATGTTCTTTAGGTAAGTACACATTATCTTTCTCTGTTGAGCTTTTGTTGGTGGTTTGTTTCTTTTCTCTTCTGCTCTTTTAGCTGCAAAATGCTTTCTTCTTTTCTCTAAGAGTTGTTGAAATAATGTAGCCTTTTCTTCAATAGACAACTCTTCTTGTTCTTGTGCTTGCAATCTTTCAGCCAATTGATGATCAGCATCAATCTTTGCCTGTATATCATCCCATGTTTCAATCAAGGCAATATTGGCTTCTTTTTCTTTTTCAGCTTTCTCTCTTGCAAGTCTTTCTTCTTCATCAAATTTAGCTTGTAATTTTAAAGCAGCTTCTTCATCAAGCCTGATTAGATCTTTCTTCTTCATAGGCTTCACAGGTTCTATCAATATTCCTTTACCTTTGTCCTGTGATTGTTGTAAAGATAGTTGTGAAGATATTGTTGTTGTAGATTCACCCAGCTCTTGTATAACAACCCCTTTCTCCTTGGGTTTTGTACTTTTTATTTCCATAAGTGCTTGAGCCAAAGTAATATCATCAACAGTTGTAATTGTAGCAGTAGTTGTTGTAGCAGCACTAACAGTTGTTGCATCAGTAATTAACTTAGCAGTGTTAATAACTTTAACTACTTCTTCAACAACATTAACTTCATCATTTTCCTTATTAGCAGCAACTTCTTGTTCTGCAACAAACACCTCCTCACCATCTAAAACATTCACATCAAAAATCTCTTCATCCACATTTTGAACACTAACCAGGGTAATTTCTTTATCTCCATTAATAGCATCAATCCTCCCCTGTTTAGATGCATCCTCACCCAAACTTTCTTCATCACCAGAGGATTCTACCCTAGCAGTCAAACCAACTTTGTATAATCTCTTCAGCTTATGAGTTCTTGATCTATTTTTTATTTAAACTTCTTTACACTCCTTTTCAAACTAGCAATCTCATTATGTTGAGTGGTCTTTGTCTTCTCCAAATCAAGAACCCTGTTTTGTAAAGTGGTACATAGTGCCATCCCTTAATTTAATCTATCCTTACACTTCGAAGTGTTGTACCTCTTCGAGCATGAATCATTGAATGTTTGTATCAGATTTTCTCAACCTAGTTTGAGCAATAGTATCCCCCATGGTTTCTTGGGCGAACCTGGGACCACCAGTGATATATTTCCGTGGAACTAGAATTCATTAGGTGTTTTGCCTTGATCGGTCTATGAGTTTCACTATCCTGCCGCTTCTAAGCTAGAACATAGTGCAGCCCGCACCAATTGTCACCCAACTCCTTTTAGGACAGCCTCATCTTAATATTTTTATAGGATCACTAGACTGAGGTACACGAGTGTCATTTCTTTTAGGCTTCCTAGGTTTTTGTGTCTTTTGAGGTTGAGGAGATGGTTGAATAAAAGTGGGTGTGTGATGGGGATCAGTTGGATTTGCTGAACCTTCACCCATTTGTGATTGGTTTTGTACCACCATTGTTGGAAATAAAGGTGTTACTCTACCAGAAAAACCTTTGCCTATTCTTCTCATATTTCTAAAAATCTTTTTAGTGTGAGAGGGTGCAATATAAATTCTCTTATGAGTTGACATCCCCTCAAGTTGTTGGTCCAAAAAGATTTGCACAAACCTTGGATACATTAAAAATTTGCCAGAGACATTATCCAAGTTTCTAATCATACTATCAAAAATCAATTTTGAAAAGTTGAATTTCTGATTTGTTGCTAAACAGATAATGGCAGATGCCATAGTACTACTAAACTCATTCCATGCAGTAGTCTTTGGACTTAGACACTGCAAGATAGTATGAATTAGAAATTTCCATTGTGGGGAGAAGAATGGTTTATAAAAAGTTAACTTTTGTGAAATTTTCTCATACCCCATCAATGCAAGTTGTTCAAAAATGGTAGAATTTGGTAAACAATCAATACTTTCCTCATCTGCTAGTTGAAGATCTCTTCTAACAGATGATTCAGTAATGATTATCTTCTTGCCATCTACTAGGGCATGTAACTGTGCTTCCCCATTGATAGTTTTGGCCTTGACAGTAGACCAGAACTGTTCAATGCAAGAAATATATATAGTAGGATTAATCGTTAATGCATACCTTATAGGGTGTGCATTCAAAAAATCCACAATTTGTTCAAACCCATCACTCTCTGTGGGTTTAGACAAAAACGCGACCATATTATGAGTATCAGCAAACTTTAGAGTCGTCATTTGTGTTGGGTTTTGATAATGGATGATAAAATTGAGTTAGGGTTTGTAATTAGAGAGTATATGAGAGAATGAAATCGATTAAATGATTGATTGAAACCCTTAATCGAAGTATTTATGAAAAATACCCTCAACAACCCAGCAGTAGTAACTCAGCAGTAGTAAGTTATGCCTAGCAGCATTAACTTTGAGTCATCAGCATTAACTCCAATTCCATTCTAAACGGCTATTCCATCATCAATTTAACACTTTTCTTTGCTTATCTTGCAAAATGTTAGTCCAAAAACCAAGAAAACACAAGCCATAGCAATTTTCACAATTATCACAGTATTAATTATACCCTAAGCAAAGTATTAAGTATAACTAACAGTAGTAACTCAAAAGTATTAAGTATAACCGGAGTACTAATTATACTTAACAACAGAAACTTTTAATGACATGAATAACAGTACTAATTCATACAAAACTCTACAAAAACATAAAGAGATAAAAGACTTTAAAGATTTAGCATTCCAATACTAGCAATCAAATATTGAAATCTACTTACATCAAAAGCTTTTGTAAGCAAATCTGCAACATTCTTGTCAGTATGGATTTTGACCATTTGAATCAATTCTTTTCATGAAACTCTAATAAATTATGTCTGATCCTCTATATCTTGTTTTTAATGAAAAACGGGAATTTTTTTAATTAGGCAGATAGTACTGTACTTGTCAATAAAAAATATTTTAGTAAGCAGTAAAATTGTACCATTAATCAAAGTAGATTAATTCTGAATTCACGCACTGTCCACAACAACTAAAGCACCACATACCCTCATCTTCGTTTGGAAATTTGCAACCACTGTTTGTTTCTTGCACTGCCATGATATTAATCTACATCCAAGAAACTGACAACCTCCTGTTGTAGACTTCCTATCCAAGCTTGCTCCAGCATAATCACTATTAGTGTATGCTACCAAATCAAAAGGAGAATCTTTTAAATACCAAAGGCCCAATTTTGGTTGACCTTTTAAGTACCTAAAAATCCTTTTCACAGCATAAAGATGTGAAACCTTTGGATTGACTTGGTATCTAGAACAGGCACACACTGCAAACATGATGTCAGGTCTTGAAGATGTAAGATACATCAATGAACCAATCATTGACCTATACATATGAACATACACTTCTTTACCATCTTCATCCTTAATCAAAGGCTTTTGAGTTTCCATTGGTGTACTTGCAGTCTTTACTTCTGTAAACCCAAATTTCTTTAAAATTTCAACAACATATTTATCTTGACTAATAAATATTCCATCCTTCTTCTGCTACACTTGTAATCCCAAGAAGAATGTAAGTTCTCCCATAGAACTCATCTGAAATTTCTCATGCATCAACTTCTCAAATGCAATGCATAACTCCTTCTTTGTTGAACCAAAGATGATATCATCTACATAAACTTGAACCAGCAAAATATCACCTTTGTACCTTTTGAGGAATAAGGTCTTGTCAATTTTCCCTCTTTGAAATCCATTGTCCAACAGATATGTTGACAAGGTTTCATACCAAGCTCTAGGAGCTTGATGTACTCCATACATGCTTTCTTCACCTTGTATTACTATCAAGAAATCTGGATCTTCAAAACCTAGTGGTTACATACATACACCTCTTCTTTAATATCCCATAGAGAAAAACACTTTTTACATCCATTTGATACACCATAAATTCTTTAAATGAAGCATAAGCTAAAAATAGCCTAATTGCTTCAATTCTTGCAACAGGAGCAAAGACTTCATCATAGTCAATCCCTTCTTCTTGTGTGTATCCTTGAGCAACCAATCTTGCTTTATTTCTAATTATAATTCTCCTTTCATCCTTTTTATTCTTGAAAACCCATTTAGAGCCTATAGCCCTTTTTCTATTTGGTAAATCCACTAAAGTCCAAACTTCTTGTAACTTGAATTGTAAAAGCTCTTCCTGCATAGCCTCTATCCAGCTTGGATCCCTCAATGCATGAATTACCTTTTTTGGGTTCTCCTTGTGATAAAAAAAAACAAGCAACAAGCAGTTTAAAGGTCTTTATGGTTGTTTCCTTTGTTGAATAGTACTAACAACCCATGTTTCCCCCCTCCAATTCTTTGACATATTCTTTGTTTGTGTATGCTGAAATGAAAATCACCAATCACTTGAAATTTAAAAAGGATGATCTATATGAATTCTTATAGTTAGAATAGCTATTCTTGGATTGTTGTATCTACCAAATTGTTCATTGTCAGCGCCACTGCACCATCATCTTCATCATCTCTTGAGAAGTTAAATATGCTATAATCTTCCAAACAGCATATTTGGATCAAAAGGAAGTTCAATGCTTGGGTTTCTCCCACCAATAACATTAACCTTATTTGTGCCCAGCATTAACATTGTTATGCTGTTAAATTACTTCCTTCCCTTTGATCAATTACATTCACTTCTTTTCTTGGATCTTCCATCAACCATTTTCCCAGCATCACTAAAGGTTTGGATCCATCATCATGAAACTCTTTGGATCTGATGATATGGTGGAGTCAGAAGTCCACAAATGTAGCAAAATGTAATCCTAACAGGTTCTGTCTTCTTCTTGCTTAACCTGCATTCACCGTTGCTTTCGTACCTGCACAAACCATTAGACTTTGTCGCTCAACAATTTGGCTCATATCTGTTCTTAGTTAAGTGCATCAATATCACATAGCCAATCTGGTCACTAAACCTACAACAATAGGTATATTCCCTCTCACTAAACCTAATATGTAAGTTTTTCTTCACTATCCTGTTAGTTCTACTATTGAATACGTCTAAAGGCTTACTCTATTCAAAGCGTATCCAAACAAAGAAACTTCATCAGCCTTACCATCACATTTGCCTAAATGATCTATGGAAATAGAATGGTAACAGGACCCCAAATGGCTCATAAAACTTAAAGTGGTGTTCTAGCCATGAAAAAAGTTCATATGGAACCTAATAACACTCTATTTTGCTCAATAAGCAGTATTAACTAGCTATGCCCAAAAAGTATTGCAACCTTAGAATCAGCTAGCATAGTCCCTAGACCTCAATTAGTGTCCTATTCCTCCTCTCAACAACTTTATTTTGTTGAGGAGTTCTAGCTACACTAAATTGTCTCAAAATACCCTTCATCTCACAAAACTGATTCATTTCTCTGTTATCTAATCACCTTAACCTTGTGCTCTACTAGATTTTCCTATCCCATTATAACGGACTTTAAGAAATGCCACTAGTCTCATCCTTAGTACTAGAAAGAAACCCAGTGTAATACCTAGTGTAATCATTTTAACAACTAGCCATACCTTTTCTTCTAAGTTTTTTTTACAAATGTTGGACCAAACAATGCATATGCAAAAAATGTAAAGGGGGAAGACTGATTGAGTTCTCTGTTTTGGACTTATAAGAGGCTCTGTGCTGCTTTCCCTTTTGACAAGCTACCAGGTTTGATCAGTTTTAAATAGTTCGGAAAGGTGAAATCTCCCTCTTACAAGATTCCTTTAACAATTTATTCATGGTTTTAAAATTTACGTTGACCTAACCTTTTATGCCAAGTGTTAGATTCATCAGATGTGGCTTTGAAAAAAGCAGTTAAACCTCCTTTAGACTCTGTTCTTTTAATCAACACATACCATATTTTCTTCTAAGGAACTCTAAGTAAAACTTGACTTTCATCAATTAACTTAAAGTTTGGAGATAAAATAATACATTCAGTGTCATTAAAAAGAACACTGTTCTTTTTATCACACATTTATAAGACACTAAAGAGATTAAACTTTAACTCTCTCACAAAATACACATTTTCAAAATCTAGATTACCAGTTTTAATGGTACATTTTCCTATGATTTTCCCTCCTTTGGGGTTCCCTCCAAAAGCAACATATCCTCCATCTATCTCTTCTTATTCTGTAAGATAGGACATGTTCCCTGTCATGTGCCTTGAGCATCCACTGTCAATTACTCCTTGATCATGTAAAACTATTTGTAGATTGCCCTACACATTAGGTAAGAAAATCAGTTTTTTGGGGACCCAAGCCATCACTGACTTGGATCTGCCTTGTGCATCAACATAATCAAACTTTTTTAGGGTGATTGATGCACCGTTGTGTTTAGAAACATGGTCTAAAATTTTATGCTTTGGTTTCCAAACCCAACAAGCTGAGGCCTTAACAACATTAAAATTATTTCTCTTAACAACATTAACTACTGCTTTTGGCCTAGTAGTATTAAATTTTTTATCCCTAATAGTATTAACCCTTTGATGAATATTACTGTTTTTAAATGCTGTGTTCTTATGAATAGGCCTCTTAATAGTTGAATGTGCTATTTTAGAAAGATATGACATTGGTCTAGCAGTATTCACTGTTGTTTTTGAGTGAGCAGCATTAACTTGTCTAGCAGTATTAACTGATACTAAACCAGACTTCATGAGTACTGCTCTTGGAACTAAGTTCCTTTTAACACAGGGGTGAGTCTTTTTAGCAAAGTTTTGATGATTCACCCTTTGAGCATTGTTCCAAATAGGTTTTACCATCCTTTGATTTTGAAACTGTTTTTGATGGTAATTGCAATCAACTTGCAAATGATCAAAGCTTCCACACACATAACAAGCCTTATTAAACATCTCAAAATTGCTTCCTAGTTTTTGAGACATCATATTGTTCTAATTTCTTTGATTTCCTCTTGGACTATGAGTGTTTTGCCTATGTTGCTTAACTTGTTTAACAGTTTTCCTAGCAGTTTTTTCTTGTTGTTTAGATTTTACAGACTCTTTCTTAACAATACTAAGCCTAACTGTTTTCTTTTCAATTTCAGGCTGAGACACATCCTCTTCCTCATCATCTGACACCCATTCTTCAATAATTGAGGCATTATCATTTTTCCTAACTACCTTAGGCTCTTCTTCACTAGACATAGCTTTACAGTTCTCAACTACAGGCTTATTAACAAACTCATCTAATCCAGTAAAAGACAAGTCAGGTGTTGAAGGCATGAAATTCTTGTAGGGAGAAGAACTGCATTATAATTTTCATAGCCTAAACCTTTCTTTTAATTGTCAACTATCTGACACTCTATGAGCTTGTTTATACTTTTAGATGCATGTTCAAATTTACCTACATTAAGTTGAATGCCATCCTTTTCTTTTTGAACTATTTCAAGCTTCTTCCTAAGCTCTCTAATAGTTATTTCTCCTATATGAATTTCAAATTTTAAGCTCTTAATATCTTGTAAATACATAGACTCAATTTGCTTTATAAACTTTAAGTTTTTCTTCTACAACTTTAAAACCTATCATCTAAGCTAGAACCATTAACCAGATTTCTTTTAAATCTTTTTATAGTTATCTTTTTGGAGTTAAGAAGTTAAAACAGTTTCAAACAATGATTTTAACAAATAGAATCATTGGATACCTTTAGTCAGGACTTGAAGTGAAAAGCCAGAGTGCATAAGTAGGCCCTTCCATGCCTGACCACTCTAGTCATACCACCAAGACCATACATGACACCAAATCTAGGAAGTAGATGTTTCCACGAGGCACACTTCTTCTTGAGCCGTTCCTTGTTCTTGTTGTCCTGGATTCTTGGAGCTCTCACTCCCGAGCAAAATGGTCCCCTCTTGTGCAGTTGGAACACTTCACTTTGGACCTTAGCAAAGCCAACAGTCTCTGAGACATCAAAAACGTCTATGTTATAGCATCATTTATCACATGTTATTAACCCATTTTGTATATTTATTGCAAAGAATTGTTACTTAATCGTTTATATTTGAGAATTGCAGTAATTATGGAGTAATTGGTGAAACTTAGCAAAAGGCGGGCATTCTGGAGCTTAAATGAAGATACTTTGAAGATTACTATTCTGAAGAGCAATACGCTGTATCCATCAAGGAAGATACGGCGTATCTGTGCCTGCACTCACCAAAGACCACAAAAGGAATGAAGATCAATACGCCATATCCAGAGGACTCAATACGTCGTATTCAAGATATGGAATCAATATAATATTCTAAAAGATATCAAACACCCCAATACGCCGTATCCAATACATGGATACGCCGTATCCAACCGACTTCCAGACCTTATAAATAGAAAACTCAAAAAAGAGTTTTAAGTGTGCTAAATCATATTCTCGATACCTAAACCACAAAAGTTGATTTTTAGAGGAGAAAAAGAGCAGAAGAGGTCGAGAAACATATTCAATTCCATAGGAGACATCATGTAATTCCATATACTTTAGTAATCGTTTAGTTTTTGGTATCATTCGTTAACTCGGTTAGTTTACCTTGGCTAAATTATTACTCTTGTATTTATTATGACGTTTGAAGGCTAATACCTTCGGGTATTAGCCATTATTATGAAGATCTGAATGTTTGGTATTTGTTTATATCGATTTCTTGATTTATCGTTGAGTGCTTGTTTATGTTTATCAATTTATACTTGTTTACGCGCTTTTGTATGCGACCTATCATTCAACTGGATCTAGCAAAGTGGACCAAGCGGATCTAGAGTCCGAGATAGCTCTCCATATAGTAATTTATACATCTAGAATAATAGTTACACAAGTATTGTCCTTCTAAGTCTGTGTCTAGGATACGCTTCGGGCTTAACTAGTTAATTGGATATTGCCGATGGTTTATTGATCGTGTTGACTAGTAGGTAACCTAGATTATTCAACTGATAATGTTCTAATTCCATTGTATAGTTATACAAGTGGACTACTAGTGTACAGATTGCCATTAAGCAGTAAGTGGGTAAAGTCTCTATGAGCTAGGGTTTAACAAGATCACCATTGCTTTAATCCCTGAGATAGATTATAATCAGAAAATAAGGATGCTTTATGCGGATGCTTTAATTGTGACAGAATTTATGTGTTTAGGTCTTAGGATGATGTAACGCCTAAGTCTTAAGAATGATATTCCATCTCGAGAGAAGAAATCATTGCACTAAATAAACAAACCAACGTTCTAATCGGATTAATAATGGTTAATACAATTTTCTTATATAAGGTTTGGCCGCTCTTTATCTTTGTCTATTAGCATGTGTAGGTAAGCAGTGTCTTGAATTGACGAAGTTACCAACCAAACCATGCCAGTCTCTCAGGCTGAAAACCCCCCCTTTTCCCGTTAGAATTAGGATTTAGACTGACATAGGTTTAACATAGGATTAGTAAAAATTAACATAGATTAGATAACCAAGATATTAATTAAATATAACCTCGCTCTTAGTGATTGACACCCTACTTACCACGAAACTACTACCGATCGGGTACACTGCCCGTTAAAGTATTGTTTTTGGTTGAGTCGGCAAAATATAAATTTAAAACTTGAAACAATAAAAAATATACAACTACACAACGACACATTTACGTTTTTGGCACCGTTGCCGGAGGAAATAATCTTGATTTTTTTTTCTTAGGTAATTTGTTTTTCACATTAGATTAGATCTAACCCTTAGGATTAGTTTAATTTAGATTAGTGTATATTATGTATATTTTGAATATTTGTCTTTAATTGTTTGCTTGTATATATTTATGTGTTTAATTGTTTGCGTATTTAATTGTTTTTCTTGAATACACTATTCTGGTCGACAGTTGAATACGCCCGGCGTTTACTCCACCTCCACTGGAACGGCGTATCCAGTTCTCTGTCCAATACAACGTATTCATCCCTACAGATTAATACGGCGTATCCACTTGCATTGGATACAACGTATTGATCATCTGATAAAATTCTTGGAACTTTTAAGCCAAATTTTTTTTAATACATTTCTCCCGCTGGTTCTACTGATAATTTTCTAGGTATTTTTCAGTAAGAATGACAAAGGTTATCAAAGGAGAGTTCGAGAAAATTAAGGATATTAAGGTCGAAGATGATTCGCTCGCTTGCGATTCACCACTTGAAGTTTTCAACTGTGAAGTCAGTCGATTAAGCAAAATGGATGACGATTTATTCACATATGAAGTTGAAATTGCTAACATCCCATGTGACTTAAGAGTAGATGATGATTCGGAGCATGAAGCTGATGATATGGGATTTGATCCGTCTGATATTGCATTTATTGAATGGTTGGGATCAAAGTTTTTCAACTACAAAACAATGGATCATTATACTATGAAAGCATTATGGATTTACTAGATCAGAGGAGATGATGAGGTAGAGCTCACTGATGAAGAATTTTCTGATAATGAAGATGAAATTGCTGAAGTCTTTAGAATCGACACTAATATATTTGACTACGAGACACCTATCTGTTCAGCATTCAACGAATTTAATTATCTTCTAAAGGTAGATCCGGACTTACTTACAAAGGATATTATGGGATTTAAAACCTATGATGATTACAAAGACACTGGAATCTACATGGGAAATAAGATGGTACCATGGGTTGATGAGAAACCATGGACTGACACTGGAGTTTGGACAGAACCAAAGCCAGTCATACATACTTGCAAGCCTTTCAATTATAAAATTGGGTGTTCGGAATGGCCAACATGTAGTTGGATGAATGATAAATACTGTAATGGAAGAAACTTTCCTGGAAAATTTATTATTGAAAATCAACTCCATTATCAAGATTACTAGTGGTACGAAGCTTTGAAAGATAGTGAGCTTAAAGATGAAGCTTTAAGAAACAAGGCTATCATGGAAGGATTTATCAAAGATGATGATGATGAGTCAAGTTATGAACAAATGAGACAATGGGACATATATACAAACTATGATGATACTTATAAGACAAATCATGACGATAATGAAAGTGTAGAATTATGTGAAGTTCATGAGCCACTGGTGTGCACGATACAAAGATTCGAGATGATCAAGTATTCATTTGGACAAGGCAAAGAATATGTTGCTATTAAGAAGATGAATACGAGAATCTAGCAAGAACAAGCAATAATGCATGCCGTACGTATCAAGAAATCTTTCGTATGATGAACGAAGGATGGATAGTGACTAGAGCTGATTAAAAAGGAAGCTGAAGAAAAGTCTAACTTAAAGACTTCGCTGTAAACAAAAGTGCTTCCCGGGAGACAACCCGGAATGTTATTTAATTTTGTTATCGAGTCTGTCTTCCCAGACTTCAATACGGCGTATCCGTTCCACCCCATACAACGTATTGACTGTTTGGACGTTATCAGTCTTTATTTTTTATGCACTTTAAAAACATTATTGTCAGTTCTGCGAAACGCTGTATTCAATTATTTGATACGCCGTATCCATAGACTGACCCGTATTTAGTTTTTTTTAGTTTAGTTTAAATTAACCGTAGGTACCAAGATAGGAATGCACCTATTTTTCCTATATTTTACGCAGGACCTCGTGAAGGAAATATCGACAAATATTAGGGGAGAATTTACGAATCTGGAAATCTTGAAACTTTGAATAAGAAGAACTCTAACTCTACTCAAGATCTGTAAGTCAAAGAAAAGACGGAGTCATAATCAGAAACTTCCCAAACGGTGTCTTCACTAAAACTTCTAGTACTCAAAACTGGGAAATACGATATATGGAGCATGAGGATGGAACAATACCTTACTTTCACCGATCATGCCCTTTAGGAGGTAATAGTAAATGGTGATTTAGTATCACCAGTTGCATCAGCTAGTGCTGGTACTGAAGGTCCTATTCCTCCTAAAACTGCTGAACAAAAGCTAGCAAGGAAAAATGAACTAAAAGCAAAAAGCACTCTTATGCTAGCAATTCCTTATAAGCACCTACTGAAGTTTCATGCCTGCAAGGATGCAAAGTTCCTATGGGAAGCTATCAAGAATAGGTTTGGAGGCAACAAGGAATCAAAGAAGATGCAGGAGACCATTCTCAAGCAGAATTATAAAAACTTTAGTGCATCAAGTCAAGAAGGACTGGATAAAACCTATGATAGGTTTCAAAAGCTCATTAGTCAACTTGAAATCCATGGTGAAGTATCTCTTACGGAGGCTGCAAATCTAAAAAGTTGTTGAGAAGTTACCATCACTTGAGCAAATATTGCCTTTAATTCATGAAAACAAAATCTGATCTAGACATAATGAGCATGATAATTTGTATAATATCCGAAGGTGTATGAATCCGAGATCAAAAGGCCCAACAAGTTCAAGCTCAAAGTCTCAGAATGTGCCTTTGTTTCCTCTAATAACTCCAACCCAACCCCCCTAACACTATGAAACAATTATACCTGCTCATAGTGTTTCTGCTGCTAGTTCTAAGGATCAAGCTTCTACTGCATCATATGCTGACGATGTCATGTTTTCTTTCTTTGCTAACCAATCTAATGCCCCACAGTTGGACAATGAAGATTTGGAACAGATTGATGCTGATGATCTTGAAGAAATGGATCTCAAATGACAAGTGGCAATGCTTACCATGAGAGTTAAGAGGTTCATAAAGAAAACAAGAAGGAAGCTGGATTTAAATGACAAAGAGACTGTTAGCTTTGACAGGAGAAAGGTTAAATGCTACAACTGCCATATGAGAGGTCATTTTGCTAGAGAATGCAAGGCACCAAAGAATCAGGGGAATAGAAATAGAGATGCTCCAAGAAGGAATGCACCAGTGGACATATCTACTACAAATGCCTTGGTTGTTCAAAATGGGATAGGTGGTTATGAATGTAGCTTTCAGGCTGAAGAAGGCCTTACAAAATTTGCACTAATGGCCTATACATCTCAAGTTTCATCAAGTTCAGACTCTAAGGTACATACTTGCTCTAAAGATTGTTTAAAATCATATGAAGCTCTTCAAAAACAGTATGATCAATAGCGTGAAGCTCTTAATAAATCTAATCTAGAAATAATAGGTTATCAAATGGGATTAGAATCATTAGAAGCTAGGATAGTTGTTCATGAAAAGAATGAAGCTGTTTATGAAGAAAATATTGAATTTTTAAAGTATGATGTCCAAGTGAAAGATATTTCTATCAAAGACCTTAAAAATCAGTTAGAAGAAGCTTTAAAAGAGAAAGATGATTTGAAACTTAAACTAGAAAAATTTGAAGAATCATCAAAGAATCTAACTAAACTGATTAATAGTCAAATAAGTGCTAAAGACAAAACTGGTCTTGGTTATGATGGTCAAATGAATGAGAGTGAATTGAATAATATTCATATGAATGAGAGTGAAGTGGTTCATAGTGTGTTTAACAGTAGAGAAAGTGATGTAGATGATAATCCAGTAAATGATAGATTTAAAATAGGTGAAGGGTTTCATGCAGTTCCCCCTCCCTACACTGGGAACTACATGCCCCCAAGACCTGACTTATCCTTTGCTGGGTTAGATGAATCTGTTTTTAAGTCTGCAGTGAGAAAGACCACCACTAGTGTGCCTGAAACTAAAACTAGTATATCTAAGACTAGTAAGGATATTGTAGAAAAACCTAAAACTGTTAGGCCTAGTGCTCCTATCATTGAAGAATGGGACACTAATAATGATAATGATAGTGTGTTTAGACCTAAATCTGATCAGACAAAACCAAAGTTTACTAAAATCAATTTTGTCAAATCTGGTGAGAATGTAAAATCTGTTAATAAGGAAAACACACATACGCAAGTAGAGTATCCTTGGAAAAGTCAAAGTCCTAGGGGTAATAGAAAAAACCTAAAAATGATGGAGACTCAGAAAACAAGGGAATGGGTTTTGAGTTTTAAAGAAAGCGTTGTTTGTATGTGGCGGAATTAACCATTTAATCAAATAGGTGTTTTTTCATGAAAATAAAATGGTAGAAAAACCAGTGTTGAATAATAAGGGAAGGGTTACTGGTCAAAGGGAAATTAGACTAGTATGAAACAATGCTCAGAGGGTGAACCACCAAAATAAATTGACTCACCCACATCCTAAAAGTAATTTTGTTCCAACAGCAGTTGTAACAAAGTCAAAACAAGTGCAAGTTAATGCTGCTAAGCAAAGCTCCCAAACAGCAACATCAATTAGTACTGCCAGGCCTGTTAATACTGATGCTCCTAAACCAAAAGTGAATGATGCATTACCCACAACTTACTTTTATTTTTAAGCACATTCACCAGTAAAGAAGCCCATTAACAAAAGAACAACAGTTACAGATATTAATTTCAATAAAAAAATTAATACTGCTAAGGTTAACAATGTAACTACTGCTGGGCCAAAAGCAGTAGTTAGTGCTACTGCGGGAAATGGGGAAAATGTTGTTAAGTCCTCAGCATGCTGGATTTGGAGACCAATAGGAAATGTTATTGACCATAACTCCAAAGACAGTGGATCATACATGCTTAAAAGATTTAACTATGTGATCATACAAGGCAGACTCAGTTACATAATGGCTTGGGTCCCCAAAGAAACTAATTCTCTTATTTTGAGTGTAGGGTAATCCACAATATACTTTACAGGATCAAGGGATTTTTGACAGTGGATGCTCTAGGCATATGACTGGAAACAAGTCCTTTCTTACAAATTATCAAGAGATTGATGGTGGATTTGTTGCATTTGGAGGAAGTCCTAAAGGAGGTAAAATTACTAGAAAAGGTAAAATTAGGACTGGGAAATTAGACATTAAAGATGTATACATTGTAAAGGAACTTAAGTTTAACCTTTTTCGCTGTCTCAACAAATGTGAACAAGAAAAACTGGTTCTTTTCACTAAGACTGAATGTCTTGTTCTATCTCCTGACTTTAAGCTACTTGATGAAAGTCAAGTCTTGCTTAAAGTTCCCAGACAGAACAACATGTACAGTTTTGATCTAAAGAATGTTGTTCCTTCAGGAGGTTTGACTTGTTTATTTGCAAAGGCTACAATAGATGAGTCTAATTTATGGCATAGGAGGCTTGGTCATATAAACCATTATTAAAAAACTATCAACAAACTTGTGAGGGAAACTGAAGAGGTTTTGCCTTCAAAGCCTTTTTTGAAAATGACCATACTTGTGTTGCTTGTCAGAAGGGAAAGCAACACAAAGCCTCTTGTAAGACCAAGCTTGTGAGCTCTATCAGCCAACCCTTACAAATGTTGCACATGGACTTATTTGGGCCAACATTTGTAAGGAGTATCAATCACAAAATATATTGCCTTGTTGTCACTGATGACTTTAGCAGGTTTAGTTGGGTTTTCTTTTTGGCCACTAAGGATGAGACTAGTGGGATCCTTAAAACTTTTATAACTGGCATAGAAAACCAAATAAATCATAAGGTTAAAATCATCAGATGTGACAATGGAACTGAGTTTAAAAATAATGACATGAATCAGTTATGTAGGATGAAAGGGATTAAGAGGGAATTTAGTATTGCCAGAACTCCACAACAAAATAGAGTTGCTAAAAGAAAGAATAGGACACTAATAGAGGCAGCTAGGACTATGCTAGCAGATTCATTATTACCTACTACATTTTGGGCTGAAGCAGTTAGTACTGATTGTTATGTTCAGAATAGGGTTTTAGTGACTAAGCCTCACAACAAGACACCTTATGAACTATTACATGGTAGAACACCTAGTATAAGTTTTATGAGACCTTTTAGGTATCCTATGACTATTCTTAATACCTTAGATCCCCTAGGAAAATTTGATGGGAAGGCTGATGAGGGGTTCTTTGTTGGATACTCTATAAATAGCAAAGCTTTTAGGGTATTTAACACTAGAAATAGGAAGGTAGAGGAAAATCTGCACATAAATTTTCTTGAAAACAAACCAAATGTTGCAGGAACTGGACCTAACTGGATGTTTGATATTGATTCTCTAACCATGTCTATGAATCATCAACCAGTTTTTGCAGGGAATCAAACTAATGGTAATGCAGGTACCAAAGCAAATATTGATGCAGGACAAGCTGGAAAGAAGATAATTTCTGGTCTACGATATGTACTGCTACCATTTTTGACTTCTGACTCTCAAGGTCCAAAGAGTTCAAATGATGAGGTTGCTGATGATGCTGGAAAGCAGAATGAAGCTCAGGATCCAGCAAAAGAAGGTCAAGAGAAGGATGTTAGAGATCAAGAAGAGGCTCTTAGAAAACAATTTGGACAAGAAATTAAAAGATTGCCTAGTCAAGGGGAGGCTACTAATACTGACAGCACTAACAGAGTTAATACTGTTAGTTCATCAGTTAATGTTGTTAGTTCTTCTTTTACTACTGTGGATCTAGGAAGAGAAAGAGCCCAAAGGAATGAGTTTGAAAGTGTGTTTGGACAAGATAAGGATACCAATGGCAACAGTACCTACAGGATGTTCACTCCTGTTAATGCTGCTGGATCCTCTTATGAAAATCTTAGTGGATCAATCCCTGTTAATGCTACTACTTTTCCAAATGATAACTTTCCTACTGATCCTCTCATGCCTGATTTGGAGGATACTCTTGATCTTCATGTTACTGGTATCTTTAGTGGTGCATATGATGATGAAGATGTAGGTGCAGAGGCTGATCTCAACAACTTGGAAACAACCATGAGTGTTAGTCCTATTCCGATAACCAGAATTCACAAGGATCATCCTAAAGAACAGATCATTGGAGATATAAATTCAGCTACTCAAACAAGGAGGATGATCAAGATGTCTGAAGAACATGCTATGGTCAGTTACATTAACAAGCAGAGGAGAACAAATCACAAAGATTATCAAAACAGCTTATTTGCCTGTTTTCTCTCTCAAATTGAACCCAAAAAGGTTATCCAAGCTGGATAGAAGCAATGCAAGAAGAGCTTATGCAATTTAAACTTCAAAAGGTTTGGACTCTGGTGGATCTTCCTAAAGGCAAGAGGGCTATTAGAACTAAGTGGGTGTATAGAAACAAGAAAGATGAGAGAGGAATAGTAGTAAGAAACAAGGCAAGACTGGTTGCACAAGGCTACACCCAAGAAGAAGGAATTGATTATGATAAGGTTTTTGCTCTTGTTGCTAGGATAGAAGCAATCAAGTTATTTTTGGCCTATGTATTATTTATGAGGTTTATTGTGTACTAGATAGATGTAAAGAGTGCTTTTTTATATGGTACTATTGAAGAGGAGGTGTATGTGTGCCAACCTCCTGGCTTTGAAGATCCATAATTTCCTGACAAAGTTTATAAGGTAGAAAAAGCTTTATATGGTCTACATCAAGCTCCTAAAGCCTGGTATGAGACTTTGTCTACCTACTTATTAGAAAATGGATTTAGAAGAGGGTTATAGATAAGACTTTGTTTATGAAGAAGAGGAAAGGTGATCTCATGTTAGTGCAGGTGTATGTAGATGACATCATC